>PVKP010044283.1:0-16823 GCA_004027715.1 Plecturocebus donacophilus | reverse complement strand
CACACTCATCCTCCGTCAAGCCTTGTTCTCTTGCTGATGAGGAGCTGCGATCCCCTGTAGGAGGAGAGGCATTCTGATTTCGGGTGTTCTCAGCCTTTTTGCACTGGTTTCTTCCCATTTTTGTGGATTTATCCACCTGTCATCTTTGTAATTGCCGACTTTCAGATTGGGTCTCTGAGTGGACGTCCGGCTTGTTGGTTATGAAGTTTTTTCTGTTTCTTAGTTTTCCTTCGGGGGTGCCCTTTCCCCACAGAGCTGGGCCTTCCCGGGTTCAGCTGTGCTTGCTCTCAGTCCTCAGCGCTTCCAATTGCTGTTCTCCTTGTGGGGATGGGACCAGCCGAGCCCTACTAAAAGGGCACTCAGTCCCATACACTCCGCACCGAGAAGCGCCGCGCCGGCCAAAAGAGTCACGCTGGCGACCCGTGTAGCTCCTTCCGGGAGTCTCCCAGTCTGTGGGCATCAAAAATTCGTCTGCAATTGCAGCATCCACTCAGTCTCTGCACTTTCACTGGGAGCTACAATCCTGAGCTGCTGCTACGTGGCCATGTTGGATCTCTCTCCCCACTTAAAGGTTTACATGAGGGAAGTAACATAAAATTACACTTTGGAAAGATTACATCAACTATGTTTTGGAGAAGAATTTGAAGAGATTGTGGTAAACTAGGATGAAGATAAGACTGATTGCATTGAAGTGGGGAGAATAGGAATAGAGTTAAATAATAAATTCAAGAGATGTTCCAAAGATAAAATCAACACAACTTGGGGATGGATACCCTTGGAACAGAAAGTAAGCACCAGATGAAGCTCTCAATGGTGACTTTCAAGTTTCAGGGTTATGAAATTGTTAGCAATTATGCCATTAAATGTGCTAGAAATACTGGAAAATGACTCTCAGAGAGGATGCCCACAAATTCAATGCATGTGTTAAATTTGACTTTACTAGGAGAAAACTATCTTAAAAAATTATGTTCTGGAGTTCAGTGGAGAGGTACTTAAAGGTTCTAACACTCTTTTCTTACGATTTTTCCATCTTCATCAAAATTATATACAGACAGTAAGCTATAAATAAAAATATTTATGGGATATGCTCATTGAGTAATATATATTAAACCTTTTGATAATCAAATGCATTTTGAAAAGTCTGAAGATTGAGTTACACAGATTTTAAAATGCAGTAATCTACCTGCTTTTAAAAAATTCTCATGACTAGATGTGGCTGATTCCAAAGTGAATTATTTAGCCAGTACCAGTACAAACCAGCTATTAAGTCAGAAACAAAAGCAATCTGTTGTCACATTATATACTTCATCTAGAAATAATTTAAGAAGAGTAAATTTCCTGCCAGTCCACATTGAATGCATTCCTAATATGCAATGAAGTTGTGCCCTTTGAATCCTTCTTGGATTCATATCAATCACAACCACAGCAATCTTTTCAAATGTAGATAAATATTCAAATTGAACATGTGGAGAAAAAAACAAAGTAAATAATAATTTATAATTATGAAAGCTATTTATTCTTTTATTAATATATAAAAGTGAACTCTGTAAACAGCACACTCAAATACTGTATCTGAGCCAGTCTTAATCACCCAACACAAATTTTGATAAAGCATTCTGAATTTTGGAATTCAATCTATATCAATTAGTAAAATCAGCAACAAAAATAATACTGTGTTGCTATAAATATTTATATAAGGGTATCTTCATTTATGGGATATATATTCAGGAATGCTTATAGCAACATTATATAGACAAAATTCTGGTAAAAATCTAAATTATCAATAAGAAAATGTTTGCGTGAATTATGGTAGAGTCATGCAGTTAACAGTTTAAAATTATTCAGCATGTCTCTGTGCATTTGCCTGAAAAGACGGCCATAAAATATTATAAATAAAGTGAAAAGGAAATATCTGCATACAATACAATCCCATTTCAGTAGATAAAGGAAATATATATAGGTAGATATGTGTTTAGCATAAACGTAAATGTATTTAAGAAGGATAACTATTTTACTAAATGAATTGGGCTTAATAAGATTTAAGTATATGAAAAAAACACCCTTCATTCCTTTTCACCACACTTTGTTGAATTCATTATGTTGACACTTTCTTTCCAAGATCTGTACAGAAATTTAAGCAAGTCCCTTAGCTTTTATAAGGGTGATAAAATTTATCACCCTTAGATAAATTTTAGAAGTTTTCTGAAGTGTATTACTCCTCTAAGTCAATTGGTGGATGGGGACGAGGGCGGGTAACAGCAGAACAGAAAAGCAATAGGAAAACACCAAATGCTAGTGAGGGTGTGGAGCAACTGGAACTCTCTTTCCTTGCTGATGGGAATGCAAAACGCTACAGCCACTTTGGAAAAAAGCTGGGTGGTTTCTTAAAAAACTAGATGTACTGTTATCACACAATTCAGCAAAAGTGCTTCTTGATATTTACATAAAGGACATAAAAACTTATGTCAGTACGAAAACCTACACATGGATTATTACAGAAGCTTTATTTATAAATGCCAAAATGTGGAAGTGACCAAGACATCCTACAGTAAATGAATGGAGGAATAAACTGTAGTACGTAAAGGGAAAGGAATATTATTATTTTGTTTTGTTTTATTTGTAGGGGCTTAAAATTGTTTTAGTTAAATTTCAAGTTTTATTTTACATTAAGAGGGTATATGTACAGATTTGTTACATGGCTCTGTTGTGTGGCACTTAGGTTTGGGGTATGAATCATCCCATCACCCAGGTACTGAGCACAGTGCCCAATAGGTAGTTTTTCCACCATTGCCCCCATCTCTTCCTAATCTCTCTCTAGCAGTCCTCAGTGTTTATTCTTGCCATCTTTATGCCCACATGTACTCAATGTTTAGCTCCCACTTATAAGTGAAAGCATTCAGTATTTGGTTTCCTATTCCTGTGTTAATTCACTTAGGATTATGGCTTCTAGCTGTATCTATATTGGTGCAAAGAACATGATTTCATTCCTTTTTATGGCTGCAAGTATTCTATAGTGTATATATATCATATTTTTATTCAATCCACTGTTGATGAGCATCTGGGGTAATTCCATATCTTTGCTGTTGTCAACAGTGCTGTGATGAACATATAAGTACATATGTATTTTTGGTTGAATTGCTTATCTTCGTTTGGGTATGTACACAGTAATGGGATTGTTGGGTCAAATGGTAGTTCTGTTTTCTTTGAGAAATCTTCAGTTGCTCTTTAGAGTGGCTGTATTAGTTTATATTCCCTCCACCAATGTGTAAGTGTTCCCTTTTCTCTGCAGCCTGCCAGCATCTTGTTTTTTGACTGTTTAATAACAGCTATTCTAATCGGTATGAGACGGTATCTCATAGTGGTTTTGATTTTCATTTTTCTGGTGATTAGCAATGTTGAGCTTTTTTTTTTTCACATTTGTTGTCTGGTCATATGTTGAGCATGTTTTTCATGTTTGCTGCTTGTATGTCTTCTTTTGAGAAATGTCTGTTCATGTCCTTTCCTCACTTTTCAATGAGGTTATTTACTTTCTGCTTGTTGAAATGTTTAAATCTCTTATAGATTATTGGTATTAGACCTTCATCAGATGCATAGTTTGAAAACATTTTCTATGATTCTGTAGGCTATTTATTCTGTTGATAATTTATCTTGCTGTGCAGAAGCTCTTTAGTTTAATTTGGTCCTGTTTGTCAATTTTTGTTTTTGTTGCAGTTGCTTTTGAGGACTTAGCCATAAATTCGTTGCTAAGGCCAATATCAAGAAGAGTATTTCCTAAGTTTTCTTCTAGGATTTTTATAGTTCTAGGTCTTACATTTAATTGTTAATTCATTTGAGTTAATTTTTGCATATGGTGGAAAGTAAGGGTCCAGTTTGATTCTTCTGCATATGACTAGCCCATTAACCCACACCGTTTATTAAATAGCAAATCCTTCCCCATTGCTTGTTATTGCTGACTTTGTTGAAGAACATATGGCTATAAGTGTGTGACATTATTTCTGGGCTCTTTATTCTGTTTCATTTGTCTATTTGTCAGTTTCTGTACCAGCACTATGGTATTGGCTGCTGTAACCTTATAGTATAGTTTCAAGTTGGCTATGTGATGCCTTCAGCTTTGTACTTTTTGCTTAGGATTGCTTTGACTATTGATGTTCTTGTTTGGTTCCATATGAATTTTATTAATAGAATATTTTTTCTTATTCTATGAAAAAAAATGATGTTGGTAGTTTGATAGGAAAATTGTTGAATCTATAGATTGCTTGGGACAATATAGCCATTTTAACATTATTGATTATTCCTATCCATGAGCATGTAATTTTTTTTCATTTGTTTGTGTAATCTATGATTTCTTTCAGCACTATCTTATAGTTCCAGTAGAGATCTTTCACTTTCTTGGTTAGGTGGATTCCTAGGTGTTTCAATATTTTTGTGGCAATTATGAATGGGATTGTGTCCTTGATTTGGCTCTCAGCTTAAACATTATTGGTATATAGTAATATTGCTGATTTTTGTATATTTATTTATTCTGAAACTTTACTAAATTGGTTTATTATTTCTAGGAACCTTTTGGTGGAATCTTTAGGATTTTGTAGGTATAGAATCATATTGTCATTTTAAAAAGATAGGTTGACTTATTCTTTTCCTATTTGAATATCTTCATTTCTTTCTCTTGCCTGATTGGTCTGGCTAGGACTTCTAGTACTGTGGTGAATAGGAGTAGTGAGAGTGGGCATCGTTGTCTTGTTCTGTTCTTACAAAGAATACTTTCAGGTTTGTTTTGTCTTCTAGATGTCAGACAGTACTGTCCTTATGTTAAGTGACAAAAACTGTCATTCAGCAATTAGTTCTTCTATTGTATTAACCAAAACTCCAAAACCAAATCAATGTTAAATCTTCCTCCTCCCCAACACCAGACTTGCTTTGGACTGGAAATCTGAAGAGGAAAAGAGTTGCATGTGTGGCTTCTCCATCTATACTTTATTTTTTCTTTCTCCCTTTTCCCTTCACTTGCTAGCTGTTTCTGATCCCTCCAAAGTTGGAGTTTGGAGAGGAAGCATGCTAAGACAAGAGGGAAGCTCTCAGTTAATTGAGTATCATGTCCACTGGCTGTGTTCTCTCTGGACCCAGCTGATATTTAAAGATGACTCACTGTCCTGAAGTATAATTTTCTGGGTTCTTTGTAGGACCATCATGGATACTTTTCTTGTGTGTCTCTCTTGGACCTGGAAAATGAATTTTTATTTTTATTTTTATTTTATTTTTTGATGGAGTCTTGCTCTGTCGCCAGGCTGGAGTGCAGTGGTTTGATCTTGGCTGACTGTAATCTCTGCCTCCCGGGTTCAAACGATTCCCCTGCCTCAGCCTACCAAGTAGCTGGGACTACAGGTGCACACCACCATGCCTAGCTAATTTTTTGTATTTTAGGAGAGATGGAGTTTCACCATGTTGGCTAGGATGGTCTTGATCTGACCTCGTGATCTGCCCGCCTCGGCTTCCAAAAGTAGGGGGATTACAGGTGGGAGCCACCACGCCCAGCTGAATTTCTATTCTTAATAATCACTTGTGACTCCTTCCTCAGCTGCTGGTAGATTGGTCTTTATTTCCATCGTATTGCTTCTGGGGTTGTCCATGAAGGGCCCATATCAGTTACAAAATACTCACATACTCCTTGCCCTGCCATAGTCTTGGAAAAGACAATCCTAATATAGCCCTTCTAACCTGAGCGTATGGTCTTCTTTAACTTCCTCTGGAGGAAGTATGGTCTCAGTCTTCTGAGACTACTTGAAATATTTGAGCTTGAAAGCTCTCTGAGTCTTCCCAAAAAAGCACTCATCATTAGGCTTGCTGTGTTAGAGATAGAACTGCACCCTTACTACTCACATCTAAACTATTTCTTCTGAAAATTTTATACTGTAAATTTGTTTTACTTTGATGTCTGATAGTTATTTTATTGGCACCCCAGTCCAAATTGAAGAAAGAATACTTCACATTTATCTTAATATCCTGCTTTATAGCTTTTAAATTTATAAGAATTTTGGTGGGAGTGTGGATCTTATTAGCGATTGCACACAGTTACAGACATTTATGAAGCATATTCTATGTCTCCAGGCACTATGGAGGGTAACAAGAATACCAGTATAATTAAAACCAAATTCTCACATCATTGCTACTTTTATAATTAGGACAAAACAAATATCAGTATAATCTAAGCCTGAAATATTGTTTTAACAATATTTAATGTAACCCCAGCACTTTGGGAGGCTGAGGTGGGTGGATCACCTTAGGTCAGGGGTTTGAGACCAGCCTGGCCAACATGGCAAAATCCCATCTCTACTAAAAATACAAAAAAAAAAAAAAAAAAAAAGACAGGCATGGTGGCACACGCCTGTAATCTCAGCTACTTGGGAGGCTGAGGCAGGAGAATCTCTTCAACCCTGGAGGCGGAGGTTGCAGTGAGCTGAGTACACAGCACTGCATTCCAGACTGGGGAATAGAGTGAGACTCCATCTAAAACAAACAAACAACTCCTATCAGGACAAAAAATTACAAAAAACTGCCATCATAATTTTGTTTTTTCTGTTTCATTTAATAGCTATTTTCATACACTAATCCTCGTTTTATAGGGTTAGTGTCCAAATAAATAAATAAGCTTTCTTTATACTCTATTGAGTCTAGACTAAAATATTCTTTAAAACTATTTACTAGACAAATTATTTGGAGAGAATATCATTGGTTTAAGAATGCAAAAGAGAAAAAAAGTGGTTGTCATTTTCAAACATGTTTAAAAGGTTTCAAAAGATCCAGTTTATAACATATAAAACACAGTTTCAGAAGCCCTGAAAGATTTTTTTTTTTAATCTCACAAGATGCTTCTGGAAGGCAGTGTAAAATTGTATGAAAAGAATTAAGGATATTTTGGTTATGGAAAAACTCACCAATTCTTTTAGTTCTGCAACTGGTTAGTTTACTATTCTGAATTACAGTTTCCTCATTCTTAAAAGGGTTATGCTGCAGCCTATTTTATGAAGAGGTTTAGATGATAAAATATACAAAATACCTAACACCAAATAATGTTAGTTCCCTTCCTTATCTGCTTATCTGATAGTGTTACTATATCAAGATTAATTTTTTCTAAATACTTGAAAGTTTTTCTTAGTTGACAAACACTTTTGAGTCTTCAATGTTACTTTGGTATTGTGACTGTATTTTAAAATATTTAATAAAACAGTCCATGGATTCCTAGTTGTCTCACTGAAATATTGTGGCCAGGAATACCTCAGCAAGAAGCTGGTTGGGCACCAGGGAACAAGCTTTACTTTTCACACTTCAAGAAATTTATCGGGAAAATTAAAGCACTTCACTGGGGGTTGGTAATTTTATCATGATCTATACTATGTAAAAAATAAATGTATCAGTGAGATTGGAAAAAGACTCACTCTAAATGATTAAGGAAAGCACTTTTTTTTTCTTTTTGACAACTTGATTGTGTAGGGGTGGGGGGGTGGAAAATGGCCCTACTTAAGAAAAGTAAGCAAAGTATTGGCAGGCAGTGACTTTAAATTGCACATTAAACTAATCCAGGGCTATGCCTTAATAAAGGCAAGGGCTGGGAATTCTTATGGATTTTCTAGCTCATTGCTGGGACAACATAGAAAGGCAATAAATGTTCTATTACTTACACAAGCTGCTAGTTTTCAGAAAATTAGTCACCAGTGACCTTTTACCCTTTGTCTTGCTCTCCTCCTCAGTCACTGCACCTGAGCTGAATCAAATGCAGCGCAGTCCACACAGAGAAGTTTCTAGGTTACCCTCCTACAAATTGAAATAACTGGGTTTTGCTATAATCAATAAAATGTATCTATTAGAAGAAATAAAATGTAATACATTTACTTTACCAGATACAAAAAGCTTCATTCCCAAGTTGTTGTTTTAAGTGAAATAAATTATATCTTATTTCAAACAAACACATCTCACTTCAAACAAGTTGAATATTTAAATGGCATTCATTTGAAAGTTCTTTATTTTTACACAAACAAGAAAACCACTCCATGACAATAATACAACATTTTTTTCTGTTAGCCCTTGCCTAAATGCAGGACCATGGGTGTATGGATAATGGTAGGAGAAGCGTTGAGATAACACAGGCTAGAGTCTCAGGGTTGATAGTGAAGAGGAACAGAAAGGGAGAGAAGTTATGTGATTTGGGGGCACCCAGTCCTTATATTAAATTATATTGATTAGTTTTCTAGTTAGCAAGGAGATCTTCTTCTGACCCTATTTTCAGGGTCACTAGATCATAATGCAATCTCATGAAGAGGCTGGTATTCCTCCCCATATTGCTTTCTGAGGAAAGTATGGACCTGAAAATCGCCCATTTAAAGCTTTCTCTTTTTTTCCTCCTTTTGCTGGACTCTCCCTGACAAATGCATATATAAATTGCATATACAGTGTAATAACATATGTTGCAATGGACAGAAGATAAGATATAAAAATGGTCCCAACCTTTTGCCAAAAGGCTATTTTAGAAATTGAATCTCATAAACAGCATTTCATCTGAATCAGGAAAATAAAATGAAAATATCTGACAAACAGGTGGGTCTGCTAAAAGATCTGGACCCTTTATTAGAGAAACCTTAATTTTGTGTTCAAGTATGGTTGAAGCATACAGCAAACACTAAATATTAAAGACATAATAGGGGATATTTTTGGTTTATTCATGTGCATTTTCATCTTATACCAAACATGAATGATTAACTAGCAGACCAAACAATTATGTGTCTATGAATATTTATGGACCAAAAAAATACCCAGGGGATTTTTTAAGAAGATGGCATAATTTCAAGACTTTTTCAGCCTTTAAAATTTTACCTATATGAAACAACCTGGGGAAATTGTAGTTTAAAAAGGCATTTACTGTAATTTATAGGAAATTCAGAAAGAGATATTTTGACATCATGGAGACAAAGCAAATTTGTTTTTTACCTTTCAGCTATTGTACTGATGTAGGACTATCTTACTAGTAATCTGTACTACGCATTTGAGATGCAATTATAGCCTTCCCCAAGGGCCTGTTGGTACTTTGGGATCTGTTTCCTTACTTGCTATGCCTTTATGTCTTCCTGTTTTATTTGACTAAAGGAAGTTTTCTTATCTTTGACCACTGACTTGCCTCTAATGTGCTAACCCAACCTTTTGGCTCTAGGCTGAAGTTGTGATTCACTCTCACTGCTCTTCTTCTTGCTTAGCATATACATATAAACACACTGCTTGATTGTTAATCTTGTTTTCTCTCTACTTAGAGATCCTGGGCTGTTAACATCACTCCCTAAGGCCATTATCTTAAGTGAAATAACTCAGAAACAGAAAGTCAAATATCACATGTTCTCAATTGAAAATGAGAGCTAAATACCATGGACAGAAAGAGTGGGACACTCCGATAGGTGTCAGGATGGGAGTGGGTTGAAGGATGAGGAATTACTTAATAGGCATAATGTACACTCTTTGGGACATGGTTATACTAAAACCCCAGACTACCACTAAGCAATATGTCCACGTGTTAAATCTGCACTTGTGCCCCCTACATGCATACAAATTAGAAAACAAACAAGAAAACCATTCCATGAACGAAAATCCTCAGTTGAATCAATAGAATTGCTATCATATCATTTTGGAAATGCCCTGCTTAAACTTCTTTTTATTAATTTTGGGCATTCTGTAATGTGTTAATTAGGTATATGAGGTAGAGATATTGTTGAAAGAGAATAAATAATAGAATTGGTAGAACAATAAAAATGCAGAATCATAAAATAATTCCCCCTAACCAAAAGCAAGACTCAATCAATTATATCCAAGTCCTCAAGAAGTATCCCAGAGCATACCTATTCTCTATGGGAGTGTCTGCTCTCACTTTCTCAATCCGTCAGAAATATCGAAGGAACAGAGTGAATGAGTAATTTCTACTTTTTAAATTCCTTTCATATTACTGCCCCTAATGCTTTTTCACCCAAAGTGGCAACATATTCCTATCAACCTATTTTTCCTCCCATCAGGCAGATTATACTAGGCCAAAACGCTCTAGAGGTGCAGATAAAAACAACTCACTGGCTGTGACTTGGATAAAGCTGGTTTCTTGAGCCTGCCATAATCAGCAAAGCAAATGCAAAGCTCCTACCAGGCAGTTGGCTTTGTTGCTGCTGATAGTTATGTGCCCAGAGGAAACAAATGTCAAGACTATCCTAGGTATCAGTTGAGATTTTTGTGGAAAATAGAGGGAGAGCTATAAAGAGAAAAAGGGGACACTGGAGGAGATCTTTTTAGGCCTCTTTCTCATGGAAAACCTGCAGTGGCTTGTTTCTATTAATACTACTTTGTTTATGACTAAATGTATAGAGTTTAAAGCTCAGAGAAGGAATTTGCAGATATCATTTAGATCTTAATTTGATATTGATATCTTGGATTACGTATAGAAGTCTGGTTTTGACAGAAAATTATATGGCTTGCCATTCATTTATGATACTTCGTTCATTATAATGCAATCTTTGCTATGTCATATGCTTTATATTGCTGTTATATTGTATGTATGATATAATCATAATAAATAAAAATAATTGTGAATGACTGTCTTGAACTGTTGTACTTCAGCCAGGCTAGCAGTGAGTTAGAGCCTCTTTAATTTGGATATATAACAACAATTTAAAACCTATTAAGCAGTTTTACTTCATTTTGTTAATAAGAACTAGGGAAGAAAAAATGACACCATTTCTCACCAATATTCTGATAAAATAATCATAATAATTTTTTTATTGTACTTTAGGTTCTGGGGTACATTTGCAGATGATGCAGGATTGTTGCATAGGTACACATATGGCAATGTGTTTTGCTGCCTCCATCCCCCCATCACCTACATCTGACATTTCTCCCCATGTTATCCCTCCCCAACCTCCCCACCACCACCGCTGTCACTCCCTTGGCACCCTCCAACAGACCGCAGTGTGTGATGCTCCCCTCCCTGTGACCATGTGTTCTCACTCTTCAACACCCGCCTGTGAGAGAGAATATGCGGTGTTTGATTTTCTGTTCTTGTGTCAGTTTGCTGAGAATGGTGGTTTCCAGATTCATCCATGTCCCTACAAAGGACACAAACTCATCATTTTTTATGGCTGCATAGTATTCCATGGTGTATATGTGCCATGCTTTCCTTGTCTAGTCTATCGTCGATGGGCATTTGGGTTGGTTCCAGGTCTTTGCTATTGTAAACAGTGCCACAGTGAACATACATGTGCATGTGTCTTTATAATAGAATGATTTGTAATCCTTTGGGTATATATCCAGTAATGGGATTGCTGGGTCAAATGGAATTTCTATTTCTAGGTCCTTGAGGAATCGCCACACTGTCTTCCACAATGGTTGAACTAGTTTCCACTCTCACCAACAGTGTAAAAGTGTTCCTATTTCTCTACATCCTCTCCAGCATCTGTTGTCTCCAGACTTTTTAATGATCACCATTCTAACTGGTATGAGGTGGTATCTCAATGTGGTTTTGATTTGCATTTCTCTAATGATCAGTGATGATGAGCATTTTTTCATGTTTGTTGGCCTCATATATGTCTTCTTTTGAAAAGTGTTCATATCTTTCACCCACTTTTGAATAGGTTTGCTTGTTTTTCTCTTGTAAATCTGTTTTAGTTCTTTGTAGATTCTGGTTATTAGCCCTTTGTCAGATGGGTAAATTGTAAAAATTTTTTCCCATTCTGTTGGTTGCCGATTCACTCTAATGATTGTTTCTTTTGCTGTATAGAAGCTCTGGAATTTAATTAGGTCCCATTTGCCTATTTTGGCTTTTGTTGCCAATGCTCTTGGTGTTTTAGTCATGAAGTTCCTGCCTATGCTTATGTCCTGAATGGTTTTGCCTAGGTTTTCTTCTAGGGTTTTTTATGGTGTTAGGTCTTATGTTTAAGTCTTTAACCCATCTGGAGTTAATTTTATTGTAAGGTGTCAGAAAGCATTCCAGTTTCTACTTTCTGCACACTGCTAGCCAGTTTTCCCAACGCCCTTTTTTAAACAGGGAATTCTTTCCCCGTTGCTTGTTTTTGTCAGGTTTGTCAAAGATCAGATGGTTGTAGACATGTGGCATTGCCTCTAGGGTCTCCGTTCTGTTCCATTGGTCTATATCTCTGTTTTGGTACCAGTACCATGCTGTTTTGATTACTGTAGCCTTGTAGTATAGTTTGAAATCAGGTTGCGTGATGCCTCCGGCTATGTTCTTTTTGCTTAGGATTGTCTTGGTTATGTGGGTTCTCTTTTGGTTCCATATGAAGTTTAAGGTGGTTTTTTTCAGTTCTGTGAAGAAGGTCATTGGTAGCTTGATGGGGATAGCGTTGAATCTATAAATTACTTTGGGCAGTATGGCCATTTTCACGATATTGATTCTTCCTAACCATGAGCATGGAATGTTTTTCCATCTGTTTGTGTCCTCTCTTAAGTCCTTGATCAGTGGTTTGTAGTTCTCCTTGAAGAGATCTTTTACCTCCTTTGTTAGTTGTATTCCTAGGTCTTTTATTCTCTTTGTAGCAATTCTAAATGGGAGTTCGCTCATGATTTGGCTCTCTGTTAGTCTGTTACTGATTTAAAGAAATTCTTGTGATTTCTGCACATTGATTTTGTATCCTGAGACTTTGCTGAAGTTGCTTATCAGTGTAAGGAGATTTTGGACTGAGATGATAGGATCTTCTAAATATACAATCATGTCATCTGCAAATAGAGACAATTTGACTTCCTCTTTTCCTAATTGAATACGCTTTTTTTTTTCTTGCTTAATTGTTCTGGCTAGAACTTCCAATATTATATTGAATAGGAGTGGTGAGAGAGGGCATCCTAATCTAGTGCCAGATTTCAAAGAGAATGCTCCCAGCTTTTGCCCATTCAGTATGATATTGGCTCTGAGTTTGTCATAAATAGCTTTTATTGTTTTGAGATATGTTCCTTTGATACCCAGTTTATTGAGAGATTTTAGCATAAAGGCCTGTTGAATTTTGTAGAAGGCCTTCTCTGCATCTATTGAGATAATCATGTGGTTTTTGTCTTTGGTTCTGTTTATGTGGTGAATTACATTTATAGACTTGCATATGCTGAACCAGCCTTGCATCCCTGGATGAAGGCTACTTGATTGTGTTGGATAGCTTTTTGATGTGCTTTTGCAATAGGTTTGCCAGTATTTTATTGAAGATTTTTGCATCTGTGTTCATTGTGGATATTGGCCTGAAGTTTTCTTTTCTTATTGAGTCTGCCGGGTTTTGGTATCAGGATGATGTTGGTCTTGTAAAATAATTTGGGAAGGATTCCATCTTTTTGTATTGTTTGGAATAGTTTCAGAAGGAATATTACCAGCTCCTCTTTGTATGTCTGGTAGAATTCAGCTGTGAACCCTTCTGACCTAGACTTCTTTTGGTTGGTAGCCTGCCTCAACTTCAGCCCTTGTTATTGGTCTATTCAACGTTTCAACTTCTTCCTGGTTTAGGCTTGGGAGGGTGCAAGTGTCCAGGAATTTATCCATTTCTTCCAGGTCTACTGGTTTATGTGTATAGAGTTGTTTGTAGTTTGTATTTCTGTGGAATCAGCAGTAATATCCTCTTTATCATTTTTTATTGCGTCTATTTGATTCTTCTCCCTTTTCTTTTTTATTAATCTTGCTAGTGGTCTATTTTGTTGATCTTTTCAAAAAACCAGCTCCTGGATTTATGAATTTTTTGAAGGATTGTTTTGTGTCTCTATCTCCTTCAGTTCTGCTCTGATCTTAGTTATTTCTTGTCTTCTGCTAGCTTTTGAGTTTATTTGATCTTATTCCTCTAGCTCTTTCAATTTTGACAATAGGGTGTCGATTTTATATCTTTCCTCACTTCTCTGGTGGTCATTTATTGCTATAAATTTCCCTCTTGACACTGCTTTAAATGTGTCCCAGAGATACTGGGATGTTGTATCTTTGTTCTCTTTGGTTTCAAAAAACATATTTATTTCTCCCTTCATTTCATTGTTTATCCAGTCAACATTCAAGAGCCAGTTGTTCAGTTTCCATGAAGTTGTGTGGTTCTGAGTTAGTTTCCTAATTCTGAGTTCTAATTTGATTGCTCTGTGGTCTGAGAGACTGTTTGTTATGATTTCCATTCTGTTGCATTTGCTGAGGAGTGATTTACTTCCAATTATGTGGTCAATTGTAGAGTATATGCAATGAGATGCTGAGAGGAATGCATATTCTGTGGATTTGTGGTGGAGAGTTCTGTAGATGTCTATTAGGTCCACTTGGTTCAGATCTGAGTTCAAGTCCTGGATATCCTTGTTAATTTTCTGTCTCATATCTGTGTAATATTGACAGTGGAGTGTTAAAGTATCCCATTATTATTGTGTGGGAGTCTAAGTCTCTTTGTAGGTCTTTAAGAACTTGCTTTATGTACATGGGTGCTCCTATATTGGGTGCGTATATATTTAGGATCATTAGCCCTTCTTGATGCATTGATCCTTTTACCATTATATAATGCCCTTCTTTTTCTCTTTTGATCTTCGTTGATTTAAAGTTCATTTTATCAGAGATTAGGACTGCAACTCCTGGTTTTTCTTGCTCTCCATTTGCTTGATAAATCTTCCTCCATCCCTTTATTTTGAGCCTGTGTATGTCCTTGCATGTGAGATGGGTTTCCTGAATACAGCACACTGATGGGTCTTGACTTTTTATCCAATTTGCCAGTCCTTGTCTTTTGATTGGGGCATTTAGCCCATTTACATTTAAGGTTAATATTGTTATGTGTGAATTTGATCCTGCTATTTTGATGCTAGCTGGATGTTTTGCCCATTAGTTGATGCATTTTTTTCATTATGTTGATGGTCTTTACCATTTGGTACGTTCTTAGAGTGGTTGGTATGAGTTTTTCCTTTCCTTGTTTAGTGCTTCTTTCAGGAGCTCTTGTAAGGCAGGCCTGGTGGAGACGAAATCTCTCAGCAATTGCTTGTCCATAAAGTATTTTCTTTTTCCTTCGCTTATGGACCTTAGTTTGGCTGGATATGAAATTCTAGGTTGAAAGTTCTTTTCTTTAAGAATGTTGAATATTGGCCCCCACTCTCTTCTGGCTTGTAGGGTTTCTACGGAGAGATCCACTGTGAATCTGATGGGCTTCTTTGTGTGTAACCCGACCTTTCTCTCTGGCTGCCCTTAGCATTTTTTTCTTCATTTCAACCCTAGTGAATCTGATGATTATGTGCTTTGGGGTTGCTCTTCTTGAGGAATACCTTTGTGGTGTTCTCTGTACTTCCTGTATTTGAATATTGGCCTGGCTTGCTAGGTTGGGGATGTTCTCCTGGATAATACCCTGAAGAATGTTTTCCAGCTTGGATTCATTCTCTCCGTCACATTCAGGTACACCTATCAAATGTAGATTAGGTCTTTTCACATAATCTCATATTTCTTGGAGGCTTTGTTCATTTCTTTTCACTTTTTTTCCTCTATTCTTGCCTTCTTGTGTTATTTCATTGAGTTGATCTTTAATGTATGATATCCTTTCTTCTGCTTGGTTGATCCAGCTATTGAAACTTGTGTAGGAGAGAGATCCAAGATGGCCAATTAGCAACAGCTCAGAAATGTAGCTCCCAGTGAAAGCGCAGAGAACAAGTGGATGCCGCACTTTCCGACGAATTTCTGTTGCTCACAGACCTGGAGATTCCCGGCAGAGGAGCCACACGGGTCACCAGCGCGACTCTTTTGGCCAGCGTGGCTCTTTTGCCAGCGCCCCAGCGTGGCGCTTCCTGGTGCGGAGTATACAGGACGGTCGGGCTCGGCTGGTCCCATCCCCACAAGGAAAGCAGCAATTGGAAGCGCTGAGGACTGAGAGTTTCACAGCAAGCACAGTGAACCCGGGAAGCTCCGGCTCTGTGGGGAAGGGGCGTCCGCCAAAGGAAAACTAAGAAACAAAAAAACTTCATCACTGGGCGGAGAGAGATCCAAGATGGCCACGTAGCAGCAGCTCAGGATTGTAGCTCCCAGTAAAAGCGCAGAGACTGAGTGGATGCCGCAATTGCAGACGAATTTTTGACACCCACAGACTGGGAGATTCCCGGCGAAGGAGCCACACAGGTCGCCAGCGTGACTCTTTTGGCCGGTGCGGCGCTTCTCAGTGTGGATTGTATGGACTGGATGCCCTTTTAGTCGGGCTCGGCTGGTCCAATCCCCACAAGGAGAACAGCAATTGGAAGCACTGAGGACCGAGAACAAGCACAGCTGAACCCAGGAAGGCCCAGCTCTGTGGGGAAGGAGCGCCCCCCGAAGGAAAACTAAGAAACAGAAAAAACTTCATCACCAACAAGCCGGACGTCCACTCAGACCCAATCTGAAAGTCGGCTATTACAAAGACGACAAGTGGATAAATCCACAAAGATGGGAAGAAACCAGTGCAAAAAGACTAAGAACACCCGAAATCAGAATGCCTCGCCTCCTACAGGGGATCACAGCTCCTCATCAGCAAGAGAACAAGGCCTGATGGAAGATGAGTGTGATGAACTCACAGAATCAGGCTTCAGAAGGTGGATAATAAGAAACTTCTGTGAGCTAAAAGAACATGTTCTAACCCAACGCAAAGAAACTAAGATCCTTGAAAGAAGATTTAAAGAAATGTTAACAAGAATGGACAACTTAGAGAAGAACATAAGTGAATTGATGGAGCTGAAAAACACAACACAAGAACTTCACGAAGCATGCACAAGTTTCAACAGCCGAATTGACCAAGCAGAAGAAAGGATATCAGAGGTCGAAGATCAACTCAATGAAATAAAATGAGAAGGCAAGA
>PVKP010044282.1:0-16822 GCA_004027715.1 Plecturocebus donacophilus | reverse complement strand
AAAAAAAAAAAAAAAAAAAAAAAAAGGTGTCCTTACTGAGCACACCGGGTGGAGGGAGGAGTGCCTCTCTCTGCTTTTGTGCATCCAGGCACGGGAGTTATGGGGCTCTGTAGGATTGTTCCTTGGTGAGAAGGAGCCAACCGCCTTCTGCAGGAAAGTTTTGGGACTGGGGGTATTTGTTGGTGACCTTGTAAACATCTTTCACTGGGCTATGTGTAGCCTGCCTGCCTGCCTACCTCTCAGAATGTTAGGGAGGTTCAAGGAGGTGATGGAGAAGATCGTCTATGTAAGAGCTTAAAGATGGTCATGTTTCACTGTGCCCTTTGCTCTCGGGTTGGCTGAGGGCCAGACCCTCTTAACCTGGGGCTACGCTCCAGCCAGATCTTACAGTCCCTTGAGAGCCCTCCTTGTGTCAGCCCCTCTGCCCGGCTCCTCAGTACCAGCACCTTCATTTTCTGACACTGCATCTCCAATTGCAGATTGCTGGATCTTTCCAACGAAGGGTTTACAAACTGGGAATTCATGACGGTCCATTGTTGGGGAGAAAAGGCTGAAGGGCAGTGGACCTTGGAAATCCAAGACATGCCATCCCAGGTCCGCAACCCGGAGAAGCAAGGTCAGTGGCTCTTGGGAATTTCATGACAGCTTTTGTATCTCAACCCTCTTATTGCCTCTGGGACTTTGTTTCACTACAGAGTCTCTGATAATTCTTTGTTTTATTTTGTAGAGGTAGAATTCCCATAACAAAAAATTCACCATTTTAATTATTTTTAAGTGTACGGTTCAGTGGCTTTTAGTATCTTCATTAATGTTGTGTAACCATCATCACTAACTAATTCCAGAACGTTTTCATCCCCACAAAAAGAAACCCCAAACCCATGACACAGCCTCTCCCCATTCCCTCTTCCCCTCCCCGCTCCTGGCAACCTTTAATCCACTTACCATTTGTGGATTTGCCTCTCCTGGATATTTTGTATAAATGAAATAATATAATATGTGGCCTTTTGTGTCTGACTTCTTTCACTTAGCATGATGTTTTCAAGGCTTCTCCATATTATAGTATCCATCAGAATGTCATTACTTTTATGGCTGAACAATACTCCATTGTACAGATTGATCACACTGTGTCTGCTCATTCACCTGTGATGGACATTTGGGTTGCTTCTACCTTTTAGCTGTTACAAATAGTACGGCTGTGAGGATTCACCTACAGGTTTCTGTGTGGACCTGTGTTTTTCTTTCTCGTGGGTGTATACCTAAGATTGGAATTGTGAGGTCACACAGTAACTCAATGTCGAACGTTTTGAGTAACGTCCAAACTGTTTTCCACATTGGCTGCACCGTTTTACATTCCCGCCAGCAATGTATGTGCGGTCCAGCTTCTTCACATTCTCATTAACACTTATTATTCTGTTTTTAAAAAAATTGTAATTGTTCTAGGATGTGTGATGTGGTATCTGTGGTTCATCAGTTTCACAACGGTACACCTTGTTGCACAAAAGTTTGTAATTCTGATGAAATTCAGTTTATTTTTTCTTCCGTTGCCTATGCTCTTCGTGTCGCACTTGAGAAACCGTTGCCTAACCCAGGGCCCCAGAGGTTTACTCCCGTCTTTCTTTTAGGAGTTTTGTAGTTTTCGCTCTTACATGTAGATTGTTGCTCCATTTTGAATTGATTTTTGTGTACGGTGTGAGTTAGGGGTTCAGGCCGTTTTGAATTGATTTTGTGTACGGTGTGAGGTAGGGGTTCAGGCCGTTTTGAATTGATTTTGTGTACAGTGTGAGGTAGGGGTTCAGGCCGTTTTGAATTGATTTTGTGTACGGCGTGAAGTAGGGGTTCAGGCCGTTTTGAATTGATTTTTGTGTATGGCGTGAGGTAGGGGTTCAGGCCATTTTGAATTGATTTTTGTGTATGGCGTGAGGTAGGGGTTCAGGCCATTTTGAATTGATTTTGTGTATGGTGTGAGGTAGGGGTTCAGGCCATTTTGAATTGATTTTTGTGTATGGCGTGAGGTGGAGGTTCAGGCCATTTTGGATTGATTTTTGTGTATGGCATGAGGTGGGGTTCAGGCCATTTTGAATTGATTTTTGTGTATGGCGTGAGGTAGGGGTTCAGGCTCGTTCTTTCATACCGGCTTGTCCCAGCACCGCTTGTTGAAAAATACATTTTCTACCCTTTGGGTGATCTTGACACTCCTGTTGCAGATCGACTGATGACAGGAAAGAGATTCATTTCTGCGCTCTCGATTCTGTTCCGTTGGTCTGTATATCTGTCATGGAGTCAGTGCCACATTGTTTTGATCACTGTTGCTTTGTAGTATGTTTTGAAATCAGAAAGTGTGAGTCCTCCAAGTTGGTTCTTTTTTTTCAAGGTTGTTTGGCTATTTTGGGTCCCGTGTAATTCCTTATGAGTTTTAGAATAAGTCTGTGCATTTCTTTTTTAAAAAGTAGTTGGAATTTTGATAGAGATTGGATCTGCATTTCATTTTGGGGAATATTGCCACGTTAACAATATTAAGTCTTCCAGTCCATAAACATACTTTTCTGTTTATTTAGCTCTTCCTTAATTTTGTTCAGTAGTGTTTTTTGTAGTTTTCAATATTTAAGTCTTTTGCCTCCTTGGTGAAAGCTCTTCCTAAGCATTTTATTATTTTTATGCTAGTGTAAATGGAATGGTTTTCTTAATTTTGCTTTTGGATTATTTCTCTGATAATTCTTATACCCTTTTTAATTCCTTTTATTGATCAGTCATTTATTTGACCAATCTTTATTAAGTGCCAGACTCTGATCTGGGTAATAGGTTACAACCAGGAAAGAAAACTGGAATGGAATAATCAGCACATCTTATTTTGTAGTTACCCACAAAGGTCTATAAACGCCTCTCTTTGTTCCCTGGGTTGAATGCATAGTAACATTTACAGAATGTGCTGGGATCTTGCTTTTCTATGGGCGTGTTTCCTCAAGGATTGCTTTCACTGTTCCATTGTTCCTTGTGCCTTTATTTTTTATTTTTATTTTTTATTTATTGAGACAGAGTCTCGCTCTGTTGCCCAGGCTAGAGTGGAATGGTGCAATGATCTCAGCTCACTGCAACCTCCGCCTCCTGAGTTCAAGCGATTCTCCTGCCTCAGCCTTCTGAGTAGCTGGGATTACAGGTGCGTGCTACCATGCCTAGCTAATTTTTGTATTTTTAGTAGCTATGTGGTTTCACCATGTTGGCCAGGCTGGTCTTGAACACCTGACCTCGTGATTCACCTGCCTTGGCCTCCCAAAGTGCTGGAATTACAGGCGTGAGCCACCTACCCAATCCCCTTGTGCCCTTTTCTATGAAGATGCAGTCTGCTTCTTGGTCACCCTAGGAGTGCATGAGAACCTTCCCCTGCCTTGGTTCTTTTCCAGTTCTCCATAAAACACAGTTTTAGGAGAAAAGAAGAGCATTGACTTGCCTTACACAGAAAATTGACTTTAAGTCATTAATTAATCTACAGGGATCTTCTACCTCCCCGAGTTGTATTCTTTCTGGTTTTAAAGTAGTAAATAACTATTTTAAGAAAGTGTTATAACAAATTCTAAACATACAAAAATATAAAGTTTTAAATGACCTGAAATGTACACGTTTTAACAGTGGAAGCTCCTAAATTCTTTCTTGTAAAAGCTTTCTTCCCAGAGTATATCGGCCTAGTATTAAAAGTCAAGGTCAACTCCTCAGGCCAGCTGCATCTCAAGCATTCACTGCTTCGTGGGCACAAGGTGGAGTTCTCATGCCAGCCCACATGGCCTGCTTGCCTGGGAGGCTGGTGCTGGATGCAGGAAACTATGTGGAGGCTGGGCTACTACTGTGTCCTCCTGGCATAGCCCTGGGAGCTGGGCACACCATTTTACCACTCTAGACCTGTGATCTTTACTCTGTTTCATGAGCTGAATACAATGAGCCCTACCCGTGTCCCAGAGCAGCTTTGAGGAGATGGCTGAGCCCCCATGGAACTGTGCCGCTGCAGGCAGCCTTTCTCATGCATCCGCCTCTTTCTCCTTCCCGTTAGGCCAGCACACATGCACTGAAGCCTCTCCTCTGAGTCCACATCCCCTCCAGCTACCACCCACTTCTCTGCTCCCCTTTACTGGAAAGCTGGAAGAACAAGCTGCCTGCTGTGGCTATCACCAGCCCACTCCCATCCACAGCACAAAAACCTGGGGCTTGACACAGTCCCCCACTGTTTCCACACTGCCCAGACGATGGTCCCATCTCTGTCCTCCCCAGGTTGTTAAAGCCAGGGTCAATGGTTCTAAAAAGTAAGCGTTCTCTCGGGACCACAGGGTACAGTGGTTAAGACTGTGGGCTCAGGAGCCCTTCCACCTGGGGGTGGATGCTGGCTCCACCTCTTAGAAATGCCTGTGACCTTGGCAAATCACTTAGCCTTGCTAGGCGTTGGTCTTCTTATCTAGAAAATGGGGGTAGTACCGAAGTTACTGTGCTGTCATGGAATGAAATCAGGCAAGACAGGCTGGAGACCCAGAGCAGGGCCCGGCGCATGGTAACATTGGCAGCCTGCCCCCTCTGGATGAGCTGCTCACTCCTTTCATGACCTCCCACAGCTCTTAGAGCAAAACCCAAATCTCTTAGCCTGACCTGCACATCCTGCTCCTTGTGCCTCTCCTTGGCTGACCCCTCTCACACACACCCCTGCACGTGCTCCGGAACCCTCTGCCCTGTCTGTGTTCCTGTCCAGGAATCTCATCCAGTCCCATGACATTGAGCACCTTGTACCTGCTGGTGATGCCCGAAGCCGCCCCTCCCTGCCTCTCATGCACCCAGATCTGCTCTGCAGCAGCTTCCTGCTTCTGGGCATGGGTCTAACTGGCTCTGCGCTCGTGCACCTCAGCCAGAGCTCCAGACTGCCTCTTCCCTGTTTTCCACATTAATGTAAATAGCTTCATCTTGCACTCCTTTGCTGGGCCAAATCCCAGGAGGGAACCTCCAATGCTTCTTTGCCTCCTTTGCCATCTGCCTCCAGAATATATCTGAGTCTGCCCACTGCCTCAGTCCAGTCCCCTAGCTTCTCTTCCTTCCTCATTCCACTGGCCTCCTGGCCTCGACCCCTACTGGTTAGAGCCACTCTCCACCCAGCGTCCGATGATCCTTTTCAAATATGATTCCGATGATGATGCACCCCTCTAACCACATTCATGACCTCCCGCAGCTCTGAGGCAAAACGCACATCTCTTAGCCTGACCTGCGCATCCTGCTAGCACCTCTCCACCATGAGCCATTTCCTACACCTCATCACTGACCTCCCCTCGGTTCCTCTGCTCTTTCCTTCCATGGGGCCTTTGCACAGACCGCTCTCTCCTCCAGGACAGCTGTCCCTCAGGCTTCCTGTGGCCACAGCCCAGACCTGGCCTCATGGAGAGGTCCTGTCTGAATGGGGAGGCCCTACCCACTCTCCCACCTCACACTCCTGCAGAAACATAGAGGCAGGGATGAGAATGGGGAGGAATAAAAGTTTGCTGAGATTCTCATTCTACATTTAGTGGGAGGGGTGATGGATGATGTCTTATTCTTAGCACTGATAGAAACTCAAATATCATCTTATAATAGAGAGATAACCAAGATTTAAAACAAGATTCAGACCTTCCAAATCACTAGAGGGAAATAAGAGTGAAGAGAAATTGATCAATATGCCAAAAAAAAAAAAAAAGAAAAAAGAACTATAGGCAAATTTGAATAGGGATACAGAAGTCTTAAATAAAACATTAGGAAGTGGAATTCATCAGTTTATTCAAAGAATAATACTCCCCTCCAAGAATGCAGCCTTCACTCAACAGATATTTATTGAGCATTTACCAAGTTCTAAGCACTGGGATGCAGCGGTGAACAAAACAGATGCTAAGCTTATGTTCTAGAAGGCAGAGGAGGCCGCAAACAGGATCAACAAGCAGGGAGCTGTTGTCCATTCGATGATGAGAAGCTCCAAGGAGAAAAATAAAGCAGGGTAGGGTGACAAGGGTATTTCAGGGTGTCCTGGGAAGGCCTCAGGGAAGGGACATTGAGTAAAGCTCAAAGAAGATGAGGGGGTGAGCTCTGCAGACATCTGGGAAAAGGGCATTCCAAGCGAAGGGCTCAGGGGTGCTAAGGCTGCTGGGCAGGGGTATGCCTGGTGTGTGTGTTCCAGGCACAGCAGAGAGGCCCCCAGGGCTGCAGCGAGCAGCGGGAAGAGGAGCAGAATAGGACAGGGTCAGGCATTGAGAGCGCAGGGACCAGATCGCACTGGGCTCTGTCAGCCTTCACAGGGACTTGGTGGGAAGCCACTGAGGGATTTTAGGCAGAGGAGAGAGGTGATCTGAGCTTCCATGTTGATGGACTGACAGCTGGTCAGGTAGATGGAAGTGGGAGAGGGAGAGGAACAGAGGCGGGAGGCCAGTTGGGAGGTCACTGCAATGTCAGGGGCAGGTGACTCTGACCGGGCGGCAGCAGTGGAGTATATGAAGCAGTCAGATTCTCAAAGCAGGGTTGAGAGATTTGCAGATGGATCAGATGTGGGCTGTGAGAGGAGAGAGGGTGCGTGGATGACTCCAGAGTTTTTGTCCTGTGCAGGAGAAGAATGGAGTCCCAGTTTAGATCTGGAACATTGCAGGGGGAGAGGATGCTGGAGAGAAGGTCAGGAGCTTGGATTTGGGTGGGTTAAATCAAAGATACTTATAACAGGTCCAGGTGGAGATGTGTACCTGGAGGTCAGGGGAGAGACTGGGCTAGAAATACACATCAGGTATATTTAGCATCGTTAGCCCTTCAAGCTGAATGGGCAATGGAAGGAGCTCTGTTTATATGACAGTGATTAACTCATGTTTGGAGCCTATTGCATATAGGTGCTGAGTGAGCTTTGGGGCTGCAGCAGCGCACAGCACAGAACCACATGCCCTGCACACCTGTGTACCAGCCACACCGCTTCCTGCCCAGCCAGATGCTGCCATATCAGCTCCCTGCCTGCTGCCTTCACCGCACTCACCAGCTCTGGCCTTGGCCTCAACGCTGATGAGCTTGCTGTCTGCAGCTTTCCTTCCTTCCCGTCCTGCTGTGCCCCAAGAGCTTCCTGCTGCAGGGTGTGTAATAGATACACAATAGGTGTTGGCAGATTAATTAGTCAGTTGGAACCATCTGTAACCACCACATGACCAGATGCTCTGTGTGCTACAGAGGACACACGATTAGTGGATACCAGAATACTTTCTGAGGGTGGCCCCAAGTTGTCTTGATACAGGCCAATCTCCATCCCTCGGCATGGGTAGAAACTAGATCTTTGCTTTCAGAAGGTTGAGACTGGTGCAGAATAAACACCTTGTGGGACCCTGTAGCTCTGACCTTCTGTGACCTACTGGAATTTGCGGGTGGGGACACATTCTCCATTGTCATCACAGAGTGCACATTCCTGCAGGGCATCTGGGGTCAGTTCATTCTGCACAAGTTTTACCCCATAGAGAGCCGCTCCTGAACGTGGTCTTTGCCAAAAACAGCAAACGCAGGCACGCATCCTGCCAGGTTGACGCACGGCAAGCCCTCCCTGCTGGGCATGCGGAGGGGGGCTCCTTGCTGTCACCCACAGGCTCTGCGCATCCTCCCCAAGCACAGTGGGAGCCAGCCTGAGTCCCATCAATGTCTCTCCACGGTGGAAATCCCCGTGGCTTCCGCACGGGGCACTGCAGTTGCAACTGAACCTCTCCGACCTGCCCTGCTCACCTCATTCCAGGGCCAGCCTCTGAACACGTTGTTCAGCGTGGTGGCTGGATCCTCCCAGGCTGAGGGAAGGGAGTGATGGAGTGTGGCCAGAAGGGGTCAGAGGGGCTCAAACAAAGGCCAAGCGGCCCTTTTCAGGTTGGTGTCTGGGCCCGGTGCTTTTGAGGTCAATCCAGGATAAGCCCTCTTCAGCCCCCGAGGGAATCCTGCCTCTTCTGGGTGTTCCTGAAATGTCAAAATGGGAAGGTCTGTGTGTGCTAACAGACATGTCTCCCATGCATTTTGCAGAGGTCCTGCCATGTGCCAGAGGCTGTGCCGTTGCTCAGGGGCACAGGGAGCCCCAAGACACAGTCCCTGACTCTGATGAGCCCACAGGCTAGGTGGGAACGTGTCAGGTTTCAGGAACCAGTAGTACCATGCTCAAGGGCCCAAAAGCCACCAGTGAGCCGGAGGAGTGCCCCAGAGTTCAGCGGAGCAAATAGAGATTTTGGGCTGAAAGAAACAAGAAAGGGCTTTTGAAGAAGGGCCTGCCTAAGGCCAGACTCTCAGAGGCTCCCCAGTGTCAGTTGTTTTATCTTAGTAGCACAGAAAATGCAGGCCATTAGGGGATGGAGACTGTCCTCTTCATTTTGTAGAATGAAGTCCCAGGCAGTGCCCACAGATGAGCTGCCTCACTCCGCCTATCCCCAGCAGTGAGACTTCTCAGGGCTGGCCTTGGTCCCCAGGCAGTGGGAGGGAGAGCAGAGGGGCTCATCAGTGAACCAGTGAGCCAGGCTTCCCCACACGATCGGCAGGACAAGCAACGGGGATGTCATGCTGAGACACAGTCCTTGGTGGTGACCTGCCCTCCCTCCCCTCCCTCCAGGGACAGGTCTGGGCCCTTCCATGAGTATAGAGCAGAGGTGGGAGCTTCCTGGACAGGCCGACGTGAAGAAAGGGCTGGCTGCCTCTGGAAAGATGCTCTGGTGCCCACAGAGCGCATTGGTGTGGATAGGGGGTGAGCAGTGGACAGGGCATTGAGGTGTGGAGGGGAGTCTGAGAAATCTCTGTCAACCTCCAGAGAAGCAGGAGGCACCCCCAGGAGGAAGGGTGAAAGGATGCCGTAGGAACAGGGAACCGTGTCTATCCAGACATCACCAAGGCACTGGTGATGCTGTGCCCATAAACCCAGGGCCCAGTCTAGGCATTCTTCACGGTGAGACCAACCCCCAGAGCACAGCTGCAGGGCCATGCCAGGTGGGCATGACAGCGCTGGAACGGGCTTCTCATCCGTGTGTGGGTGGAGAGGGGAGCCCGGCCCTGCCCATGCCGTGATGCTATTGTGTATGCAGGGAGATGGGACCAGCCCCAGCACTGAATGTTCAGATCAACCCGATAGTGTCTGTTGGGGACCTCAGCCTGGGAAGGTGACAGAGATGACTCCGGTTGCCCTCCAGCTCCAGGATTCAGAGCTCCAGAGGCCAGGAAAATGCAGGACTGGTCAGCATCCGTGGAGTCAGCTGCTCTGTCGACGTCATTGATGCTGAGGGATGAACTGATCCCAGATGGGCATGATCTTCTACTCCCTGGTAGACTGGTCAGGGTGGCCTGTGAGTTCACAGTCACCGCCAGCCTCGGTGCCAGGCACAGTGCAGCACACACACAGGCATAGAGCAGAAAAGCAGGCGGTCCTCACTTCTCTTGTTTTTTTGAGACGGAATCTTGCTCTGTCACCCAGGCTGGAGTGCAGTGGCACAATCTCGGCTCACTGCAACCTCCGCCTCCTGGGTTCAAGGGATTCCGCTGCCTCAGCCTCCCATGTAGCTGGGATTTATAGGTGCCCACCACCATGCCCAGCTAATTTTTGTATTTTTAGTAGAGACAGGATTTCTCTGTGTTGGCCAGGGTGGTCTTGAACTCCTGACCTTGTGGTCCACCTGCCTCGGCCTCCCAAAGTGCTGGGATTACAAGTGTGACCCACCGTGCCTGGCCCAGTCCTCACTTGTCTACAGGCATTCCGAGAACCTGTGCTTGAGGCCAGTGCTTCGTTTCTGCGTTGTTCATTTCAATCTCCTTCAAATCTCTGCAACTTAATTGCTTTTAAAAGAAAATGAGAAGAAGAAGAAGGAAAAAAACTGCTCCAGTGATGTGCTGTGTAAAAGTGCTTTAAAATCTAGGCCAAGACCGAGGGTTTATGAAGTAATTAAGTGATCTGACTGATATGCTAGCTTGAATAATCCTTACCTCCTGTCAGATTGAACTGAGCTTATGGAATTAGTTTTAAACCCGTTTTTTAAAGTTGAATAGCAGATTACTCATCCATTTTCCTCTTCAGTTCCCAGGCGAAGCACCTGGGAACAATTTAGGAATGGAATCGAGTGCAAATCCTGCTTTGCAGTCCTGCAGTGTTTGTAGGTATTAACAGTTCTTCATTCACTCCTGCATCCAGCACACCTTTATTTATTTACTTATTTTATTTTATTTTTGAGACAGTCTCTCTGTCACCCAGGCTGGAGTACAGTGGCCCAATCTTGGCTCACTGCAATCTCTGTCTCCCAGGTTCATGTGGTTCTCCTCCCTCCACCTCCCCAGTAGCAGTTGGGATTGTAGGCATCTGCCACCAGTCCTGGCTAATTTTTTTTTTTTTTTAGTAGCAATGAGGTTTTACCATGTTGGCCAGGCTGGTCTTGAACTCCTGACCTCAGGTGATCTGCCCGCCTCGGCCTCCCAAAGTGCTGGGATTACAGGAGTGAGTCACCGCACCCGACCTAGCACACATTTAGTGAACTCTACTTAGCTCCAGGTCTGGGAACACCAGGGCCTTGCCCTGCAGTGCACAGTGCACAGCGTGGGTGCGGAAGAAGGAGTAGCTTCCCCGTGGGTGAGCCCACCACTCCAGCTGTTACGCAGAGAGCCTGCAAGGCTGTGAGACAGGGAGCTGGCGACAGTACAGGCAGAGCAGGGGTGATATCTTGTCCTGCAGAACATCTTCCGGAGAAGTTTGGCTGCATTTTAGAGAGTTTGGACACATAATACAGAAAGCATCCAATCTCTGAGAAACACACATGCTTCATTCTCCTGCATCAGACATCATACAGGCCTGGGGTTGGCTCCTCCTGCCTCCACTTTTCCTGTCTCTCTGGCCTCTGCACCGGGCCTCCTCTCCTGTAAGATAGGGTCGTGCAGAAGTGACACCCAGACCAAGTAACTGAAGAGAGGAGCCTCCCCAGCCCACCCTTCTTACCTTGGAGCCCACATGGGTGGTTGCACCTGGACCACAAGGCAGAGCCTGTGCACCTGCCAAGGTCAGGCCAGCCTCCCCACCCAGGGGCATGCTGTGCTTAGCACCCTCAGGCACAGGAAGGTTCCTGCACCTCCTCATGACCTGGGGCTCGCATGGGCACGCCTGATGCACGTGACGTGTTCTGCAGGAATCGGGCTTGGCTTTGTCAGCACGAAGGGGCGTCTGCATGGTGCTTCTCCTGTTCATGGAGCACACACACCTTGTCTGCATACCTACCCCATGCCAGGTCTGCAGGGCAGGCACGGGGGAGAGGGGTGCTTCTTTGTTCTTCACCTCTGCCCCCTTCCACCCCAAGAGCCCAGCTCAGTGCCCTGCAGGGAGCTCGACCAGGGGCATGCCTGGTCTCTGGAGGGGCCCAAACATTACTGACATGGCCTGGCCCTCCCTTTGAAACCAGGAGCATACCTAAGGTGCGGGGGCACCTCTCACAGTCTTCCCCTGCCAGGGAGAATTGTGAGGCATCAATGTCTAAATGGAAAAAATAATCAAGCATGCTCTCCAATCTTCTCTCTATAATTGACACTACATATCTTATTTCATGGCTCCAAAGGCTTTTACATACTTGGCATTCGCATAGTAATAAATAGACTGTCTGAGACAATTGATTGCACTTTTAAAAATCCTGTGACACTCTCTTGAACTCTAAGAATTCACTTTCTCCCTGATAAAGTTTCGCTTTTTTCTCTAATCTTTCATCTGTTTCCAAAAGAGCAGCAACCCACAGGTGCTGTGTTCTTCCTAGTTTCAACAGCACTGTTTCCAGATTCCCAGCAATCTAGGAAAGAAGTCCCATTTATCAAAAGAGCAAGAGAGGAATAAGGTGGTAATTAGCTTCTGCGTGTTCTCCAGCAGGCACTGGGTGCTGTTTTATCTCGCTGCTGCAAATCAGTATAGAATCAGGGGCCTTCCAGTTATATGAGAATAAGGAATTAAAGTTTCTGGAAAAGTTATTCTTGCTAGTGATACATGTCATGGTATTTACAAGTGAAGACATTATAGTGATGCGTAAGATTTGTACTTTAAACTACTCCACGGGGTGGTGGGGGGAGTGGGAGACCAGGGAGGGACTGGACGAAACAAGATGGGGAAAAGGTTGGGGATTCTTGGTACTGTGTGATGGGGACATGGGGACTCATTGTACTGTTTTCTCCATTTTGTGTTTTTTTGAGAATTTCTATTATGAAAAGTATTTTTAAAAGCACATGTATGGGAAACATTTCTTCCAAAGAGGTCAGAATGCCAGCCTAGCCAAGAGATTTGGAATGCACAGTTAAATATAACCATGTAAAGATTTCACTTTAGTTCTGCACTTGTGAGGAGTAAATGCTCAGTGTGGATTGGGATAAGTAGTTTCTTTTATGTTTGACTAAAGGCACTCTAGGCAGTGCCTGGACACGTGTATGTATGTGTGTGTGGGGGGAGAGTGTTGTGTATAATATGTATGTATGTGTGTGGGTTTGTATGTATCTGTGTGTGATGTGCATGTCTTATGTGGATTGTATGTGTGTCTATGTGGGCATTAGGTGTATGTGTGTGCATGTATCTCTGTGTGTGTGCGTGTGGATATGTGGGTGTGTGTATGTGTGTGGTGCACAATTGCTTGTTTTTCAAGACTCAGTGTAGCACAAGGTTGAGCTCTGGAACCACCTGCTTATCACATCCATCTTCTACCATTGGTCAGTGTGGACCTGGGCAGGCCATTTCAATGCTCTGAGCCTCCAACCCGTCCTCTGCACAGGGACAGTGGGAAGATTAAACCAAACACTGCCCCAGAAGTGCTGAGCCTTATCAGAATGAACGTGACTCTCTTATTGTGAGTGTTCAGATTCTCCTTTTGTGGAAGAGGAAGCTGAGTCCAAGCTCCTCCACCCAGAGCCAGACTGAGCTCACCTGCCTGGAAGGGGCAGAGCCTGGTGTCAGGACCATCTTCCAAGCTCTGGACACCCTCACCTCAACCCAACCTGGCTAGGTGTCCAGGCCCCTCTAAGGCAGTGCAGGCAGCCTGGATTTGATGTGATCTCTTTAGTCCTGTGACCAGTGGTTTTTCATGTGTCTGGCTTTAGGATATTTCTGGTTGGATTTTTTTTGTCTAACGTGTTGTAATTGGAAGATAAAAATAAAATGAAATATTAAAAGCTGGGAGCCTCTGCTGGGTGCCAGTCAGAATCAGGAGTGTTGAGGAATGTTGCTCCTGAGAGGCTGCCTCACTTGGCTGAAATCCAAGAGCAGCGGACCTTCTGAGGACTTGCTTTGACCAGTTCCTGAGAGCAGGGGTCCCCACCCCACAGTCCATGGCCTGTTAGGAATTGGGCTGCACAGCCAGAGGTGAGTGGCCGGCAAGGCTTCCTCTATACTTACAGCTGCTCCCTGTCACTTGCATTACTGCCTGAACTCCACCTCCTGTCAGATCAGCGGAGGGACTAGATTCTCATAGGAGTGCGAACCCCATTGTGAACGGCACCCGCAAGGGATCTAGGTCGTGTGCTCCTTATGAGAATCTAATGCCTGCTCATCTGTCACTGTCTCCCATCACCCCCAGATGGGACTGTATAGTTGCAGGAAAACTAGCTCAGGGCTCCCACTGATTCTACATTATGATGAGTTATATAGTTATTTCCTTATGTATTACAATGTAATAATAATAGAAATAAAGTTCACAATAATTGCTATGTGCTTGAATCATCCCGAAACCATACCCACTGCTCCCCATCAGACCCCTGGCTGTGGAAAAATTGTCTTCCAAGAAATCGATTCCTTGTGCCAAAAAGTTTGGGAACCACTGCCATAGAACATTTGAAACACAGTAAGTTTCAAAAAACTTGGAATAGATGCTTATTGATTTTTAGGGGATTTTCCTATAGACTGTGTTCCTGAATGGAAGGATTCAGTATTATTGAGATATCGCTTCTTTACAAAGAAGAGGCCACTATCACTTTAACACAATCCCCACCAACATCACAATAAAATTTAGGGAATGCAAGGAGCCTGACTGATTATAAAACCTATTCTGGGCTAGGCACGGTGGTTCGCCCCTGTAATACCTGCACTTTTGGGAGGCGGGTGGAGCACGAGGTCAAGAGATGGAGACCATCCTGGCCAACATGGTGAAACCCCGTCTCTATTAAAATGCAAAAAACTAGCCGGATGTGGTGGCACATGCCTGTAACCCCAGCTACTCAGGAGGCTGAGGCAGGAGAATCACTTGAACCCGGGAGGCAGACGTTGCAGTGAGCCGAGATCACACCATTGCACTCCAGCCTGGTGACAGAGCGAGACTCCGCATTAAGAAAGGAAAAAAAAAAAAGCTATTATGGAAGAATGGGCACAGAAAATAGCTAGAGAAATTCTGGGGGGAAAAATGAATGTAGGTGCTTAACTATATTTTTAAACTATCATAAAAATATTTGGCACTACTGCTAGAATAGACAGGTCAAGGGAACCGTATGGATCATCCGTCAATAGAGCCACAGAGATACGCTAAGGATAGCATTTTAAACTGGTGGGAAACGACCGAAGCATTGAGTAAGAGTTATTGATAATTGGCCAACCATTCAGAAAGGAAATAATTACTTTGATAGATGCATACACATAAAATTAGAGACTTCTGCCTGGCAGAAAACATCATAAAATTAGAAAAATGTTTACAAAATATTTCAGACAAACTCAAGTCATCCACAGATGGCCTTTTCACTTCTCTCTAGCCCATGGGTTGGCAAACTTTTTCTGTAAAGGGTCAGATAGTAAATGTTTGCAGTTTTCTGGTCTCTGAGACGGCTACTCAGTTCTGTCATTACAGTGTAAAATAGCCACGGAAATTATGTAAGTGAGTGGCCATGCTGTGCTCTGACCTAACTTTATAAAAATAGGCAGTAGGTCTGTGGCCTTAGTTTGCTGTCCCCTGCTCTGGCTTGTTTACATGTTCAGTTGAATCGAGTTTTCTGTTTCATGGTAATTAAGAGGGCTGTTTATTTGGGTGTTATCTGAGGCATCCCATCCTGTCCCCATTTTCCCACCACCCATGAAGCCATATTGTCCTGCTTGCTGGTAAATATTTAACATCTAGTGCCTGGGGGAAAATTATAGACATAAATGTATCACATAAGTTTATTATAAATTTTACTGATATAAAGGATGTATGCAAACAATTTACAAGTAATAAAATATACACTGCTTGTGTTATAAATTCCATTTAGCCAATTGATTCTCAGAGATTGCCTTTGTTGATTTTTGCCAAATTCTTGTATCCATAACCAACCTATGGTTACAATTCATGAACAGTTGTCTTTCCAGCATAAATATTGGGTAATATTTTTGTCACAGAAACAACAAAGACATATGTCAGAACTTCATTCACTCACCAGTGATAGGAACAACTTCTTTGCTAAATTGGAAAATAATTTTCAAATCCTGGAAGAATAGTTTTTCAGTTTTTTATTCTGTTCACAGTGTAATGCTTACAGAACCAAAATATTTTTCAGTTATATCTGCATTATTTACGTTTCCTCCATCACCTTCTTAAGTCTAGAAAATCAACAGTAAACCCAGCCCTTGTTTGTAGCATTTGTCAATTTCCATATGGAAATATTTCCACCATGGCCAGTTTCAAGCTGCCCACATGACATCAGTGAAGAGAAGTTAGTAAGAAAGGGGCCAGTAGCCACCATCAGATAGTGCTTGCCCTGTGTCGCAAGAACAGATGTAAGTAACTGCACATACATAATGATACAATATAGTGGGATAATGAGGAAAGGGTAATTTTTGAATATTCGTTACCTTTGTTTTAATGTAATTTATTCAATTGTAAGCTTATATAATTTAACTTTTAATAAAGGCTGTGTGTAACAACCAGCTCACAAAGTTCCTGAAAATGTTATCAATTAGTTCCGTGAAGCCAGTGCTAGTCAGCCCCTCACACTACTGCATATCGGGAATTGAATGGGTGTAGAGGGCTGGTTTTCTCTGGGGATGAGCACTCTTTAAGGGGAGCGTATGCATTGCATGAGCGTATTCGTTTATTCATTCAAAGTGCACTGCTCCCCACCCGCCCCAGCTCCTCTTTATCCTTGTGGAGCCAGCCAGCCCCTCTGTGTAAAGCCTTGGTCCCTCCCCCAGGACTATACCTCACAACCAGGGGTTCTGTTTTCACTGGCATCATTCTTCCCAAGGCCCACTCAGAGGCCTGAAGGTCTAATTGCCATGGTTTAACTGCTTGTTTAATACATCAATCTGTTTTTCTGACTAAATCTTGCTAATCAGTAAATACTGATCATTTGAATTCTCAACATGCTAAAAGATCATTTTTTCAAGTAGTATTTGGCATAAAAAATTCTAATACACAGGTAGACACCTTTATCTCTACTATCTCAACCCTAGAAGTTAGACTGATCACGGAGTGCTGCACTGTGTTATAGCCTTAATATACAGAGTTCTTACAAATCACTAAGAAATATTCACTAAAGTGTTTATTCAGCAAGGTACTTTAAATATTTAAATAATGTCACTAAATAGGCCAAAATCCTGAAAAGCAATTCATAAAGAAAACATACAAATATCCAGTAAACATACAATATTCAACCTTTGTAGTATCCAAATAAAATATAAACTAAAGGTCAGGCTCGGTGGCTCACGCCTGTAATCCCAGCACTTTGGGAGGCCAAGGCACGTGGATCACCTGAGGTCAGGAGTTGGAGACCAGCCTGGCCAACACGGTGAAACGCTGTCTCTACTAAAAATACAAAAATTAGCCAGGCATGATGGTGTGCATATGTAGTCCCAGCTACTTGGGAGGCTGAGGCAGGAGAATTGCTTGAA
>PVKP010044281.1:0-16827 GCA_004027715.1 Plecturocebus donacophilus | reverse complement strand
GGAAGCTGAAGCGGACAGATCACTTGAGGTCAAGAGTTCGAAACCAGCCTGGTCAACATTTCAAAACCTGTCTCTACTAAAAACACAAAAATTAGCTGGGCAGGGTGGCACACACCTGTAGTCCCAGCTACTCGGGAGGTGAGGCAGAAGAATCTCACGAACCCGGGAGGTGGAGGTTGCAGTGAGCCAATATCACACCACTGCACTCCAGCCTGGTGACAGAGTGAGACTATGTCTAAATAAATAAATAACAATGTCCTCCTCGACTCTGAGATCATTTAGATTTTCTCTGGATTTTTTTAATAGTTTCATTATTGCATTTTGCTCTTAATCCATCTTGAATCGTTTTGACACGGTTTTATCTCTGACGGTGAAGGTAAACACAACTCGAGACCTCTCTGAGATACTTCATTCTCCTACCTTCATTAATTAAATAATTCATCCTTTTAGCAATGGTTTGTAAAATGCCTTTATCATAAACTCTTATTACATGTTCTGGGATCTGCTTCATGATTGTCTTCGTGTTCTACTCATCCATGTTCTACTATTTTTCCCAATAACACACTGCTTTCACTACGGCAATTTTACATGTACCTGTAGAACTTTTCATTGTTTCAAAGATCTTTCATTCATGTACTTTTTGTTTTTTTGAGACATAGTGTCACTCTGTTGCCCAGGCTGGAGCGCAGTAGTCCGATCTCAGCTCACAGCAACCTCAGCCTCCCAGGTTCAAGCCATTCTCATGCCTCAGCCTCCCGAGTATCTGGGATTGTCGGCATGCACCACCATGCCTGACTAATTTTTTTAGTCGAAAGAGTAAGCCACTGCACCTGGCCTCATGCATGTACTTTTTTTTTTTTTTTTTTGAGATGGTCTTACTCTGTTACCAGGGTGAAGTACTCTATCGCCAGGCTGAAATACAGTGGCACAATCTTGGCTCACTGCAACCTCTGTCTCCCGGGTTCAAGCAATTCTCCTGCCTCAGCCTCCCAAGTAGCTGGGACTACAGGTGTGTGCCACCATGCCCAGCTAATTTTTGTATTTTTAGTGGAGACAGGGTTTCATTTCACCATGTTGGCCAGGATGGTCTCAATCTCTTGACCTCATGATCCGCTCACCTTGGCCTCCGAAAGTGCTGGGATTACAGGCGTGAGCCCCTGCGCCCGGCCTTATATGTACTTTTATACATTATTCCACATGAAAATGAAAATCATCCATTTCTCTCAACTATCCTTGGGAAATGAGTACCCCCGTTCACAAGCAATCTCTAGGCAAGATGTGCGTCAGGAAAACCCACCACCAGCACCAGAAAGCAACTAGAAGTGGTCATCCTCTTAGGAAGAGGCGAGTCAGTCCGCCTGACCATCAGTGATGGCACTTGACCCTCAATCAGCACGTGCTTGTTGAATGAATGCATGCATGAATGAATGACACTAGTAATGAAGAAATGTGAAAGACATCTTAGACCAGTGCACTAGGCTAAATAATAGTTAATATCAGGTCATGATCTTAGCAGCTTGGAAATTGTACATGGCCTGAACATGTGTGTAATTTCTTTTTTTTTTTTTTTTTGAGATGGAGTCTCACTTTGTCACCCAGGCCGGAGTGCAGTGACATTATCCCAGCTCACTGCAGCCCCCTCCTCCCGGGTTCAAGTGATTATCCTGCCTTAGCCTCCTGAGTAGCTGGGATTATAGGCACCTGCCACCACGCCCAGCTGATTTTTGTATTTTTAGTAGAGACTGCATGTTGGCCTGGCTGGTCTCAAACTCTTGACCTCAGGTGATCCACCTGCCTCAGCCACAGGCATGAGCCACCTTGCCCAGCCTGTAATTTCTTTTCTCTATCTTGAACAGTCCAAAAGAATGTTTAAAAAAAAAAAAAAAAAAGATATATGTGCCAAGCAAGCTGCATTATGTCCAAATCTTCTCAGAGCTAGAGAGACAGGCTTGTGTTTTTTTCTGCAGATGGGTAAATAAGAATGAGATGAAGGAGAGAGGGGTGCCTGTTTATGGGAATAAGAATCAGATGCCCTCATTAAAAACAAGCGCTAGGCCAGGCTCTGTGGCTCACACCTGTAATCCCAGAACTTCGGGAGGCCAACGCAGGCGGATCACAAGGTCAAGAGATCAAGACCATCCTGGCCAACATGGTGAAACCCCGTCTCTACTAAAAATACACAAATTAGCTGGGTGTGGTAGTGTGTGCCTGCGAGGCAGGAGAATCACTTGAACCCAGGAGATGGAGGTTGCAGTGAGCTGAGATCATGCCACTGCACTCCACACTGGCAACAGAGCGAGACTCTGTCTCAAAAAAAAGCACTGGTCCAAAAAGGCACACAGGCATCTGATTTCCTCTGCACTTTCTTTGAATTGTGTTTTCATGGAAAGTGATGTTTCTGAAGAATATCTTGCCCGGGGCAGCTCATCTTTTCCAGAAATGGCCATGAGAAAAAAAGGGGGTCCTGACCAAGGGAACCCACTCTTCGTGTTGCCATTAGTTGGGGTTTCTTTGGTTCACAGTGATACCCTCCCTTCTCTTGATACACACAGTAAATACGTGCATCCCATCGTGGCAAGCCAGGTGTGGGCCACTGCTAAAGTATGGCAGGTACAGTCATCAAAATTTTTCTGAAACTAATCAAACCTCATTAAATCAGAAGGAAGACTGATCATAATTGGAGAAAATCTTAATCTCAGCATTTGAAAAAGGAGGATGACAACCTGGCCTAACAGAAAGCTGCATCATCGAGGTGTCCATGGGGACCACATTAATACGGTGGGAATGAGGCACATACGTAACAGGGACTGTTGTCTGGAAAGAAATGCAGTGAGCAAGGCACTGAAAACTCCCCCACAACAGTTTATCTTAAACTATCTCCCACATCTTTATTTACCTCATTCATTTGTATGATCTTTAAACAAAAATTTTTTTGAGACATACTCTTGTTCTGTCTCCCAGGCTGGAGTGCAATGGTGCAATCTCGGCTCACTGAAACCCCCGCCTCCCCGGTTCAAGCTCCTCTCCTGCCTCCGCCTCCCGACTAGCTGGGACTACAGGTGTGCGCCACCACCCCTGGCTAATTTTTGTATTTTAGTGGAGATGGGGTGTCACCACATTGGCCAGGCTGGTCTCGATCTCCTGACCTCATGATCGGCCCTCCTCAGCCTCCCAAAGTGCTGGAATTGCAGGCATGAGCCACGGCACTCAGCCAAAAGGATTTTTTTTTTTTTTTTTTTGCTAAGTAAATACAGAAAGGCTTCAAATCAGCTACTGCTTGGTTGCTGTGAATTTTAAATTAGAAGTGTCTGAACTCAATGAACCTGCATCACAGACCGAAATTCATTTCATCATCTGCCATAAAACCCACACACGTAGCCAAGCCTCGGTTACCCAGTTCCACAGCCACCACTCTGTTGATGCAATGAGGCTGATTTCCAACTCCGTCTGACTTCTTCCTTGATTCCCCTCCCAGCTTCCATACCTTGAGCTACTGTAAACTCGCAAAATGCAAATTAATGTCATATTAGCCTAAACAGAACAAGTAAATCTCATCAATAATGGATTCCAGAAGCAAAGAGGGATTTTTGAAAGTCGCCTGCCGTTTGGACTAGCCCCACACTCACCCTCTTGATCCCCACGGGGGACTGCAGGCAGCTGGAGGCAGGAGAGCCTGGTGGTTAGGAAAACAGGCTTTGGCACTAAACATAACTGGGTGTCAACCCCAGCTCCGCCTAGGGCATAAGTCCTCTGAGCCTCTGTTTCCTCATCTGTGACAGTGGCGAGATGGCACCTAAAGACCTGGGCACGCTGCTGAGGACACAGAACACACGCAGGAAACCATCACTGTCACCGTCAGCAGCAACAAAGAGTTTCTTCTAAGGAGGAACCAATCTCCCTACTTCTAAGCAAGGGTCTAGGCAGGGTGCAGTGGCTCACACTTGTAATCCCAACACTTTGAGAGGCTGGGAGGATCACCAGAGCCCAGGAGTTCGAGACCACCCCGGCAACATGGTGAGACCCTGTCTCTAAATAAAAATTAAAAATTAAATAAGAGGCTGGGCATGGTAGCTCATGCTTGTAATCCCAGCACTCTGGGAGGTGAAAGCGGATGGATCACTTGAGGCCAGGAGTTCGAGACCACCCTGGCAAGCATGGTGAAACCCTGTCTCTACTAAAAACACAAAAATTAGCTGGGTGTGGTTGTGTGCTCCTATAGTCCCAGCTACTGGTGAGGCTGAGGCAGGAGAATCGCTTGAACCCGGGAAGCGGAGGTTGCAGTGAGCCAAGATCACACCACTGCACTCACTCCAGCCTGGGTGACAGAGTGAGACTCCATCAAAAAAAAAAAAAAATCAAATAAGTAAATAAATAAGGGAAGAAAAGATGAAATCGTTCTTCCATCTCCCTGGAGCTATGATATGAAGGGGACACGGAGAATGGAAAATGCTTTCATGCAAGTGACAAGTCGTAGTGACAGTATTTGATAACCTGAAGATCCAGTCTGTGAATGAGACCTCCTTCAAAGGGAGTCAGCTCTGAAACATCACAGCTGTCTCTGGAGAGTTACATGGAAGAAGCCACTGGAAACTGGGCCAGTCCCGGTAGATAGTCCAAAAACATAAAGTAATTGCTGGCAGCCTGCCAGACACACAGACTCAGAAGGAGTCCCCAGCGGTGTGGGCTGCAGTTCTGTGGCGGGGTTGGGATGACCACCTTGCGGGACAGCTCAGCCCGTAGCTACTCAGGAGCTCCAACCCCACCTCAAATATCAACAGCCTTGACTCGACAAAGGAACGTTTTTCCAAAAGTTTATGGACATGTTGGTTTTGGAAATGCAAAGCACGTTTCCCTCCAAACCGTCTTCCAAAAATTTGTTGGGTTTTCGTCAGATCAAACCCACAAAGACTCCAGGGTTAAAGAAGAAGCTGGGGGATGCCCTGGGACCGAGCCCAAGCCTGGGGGCCAGTGCCCTGCTTTCTGAGTTGCAGCAACTGGGCAGCAAAATAAAGCCTTCCTGTGCCTCAGTTTCCTCACCTGTGAGCTGGAAATGACAGTGTGTTTATCTCATGGTATTGTTGCAAGGATTAAGTGAGTTGATGCATATAAAGTGTTTAGGTACCTCCCAGCACATAGCAGGTGCTCAATAAATTAGCTGTTATTCTCTCTTTTCTTAAGAAACGGAGTCTGTTGCCCAGGCTGGAGTTCAGTGGAACGATCATTGTAGCCTCAAACTGTTGGTCTCAAGTGGGTCTCCTGCCTCAGCCTCCCAAGTAGCTGGGACTGTAGGCATACGCCATTGCACCTGGCTAACTTTTTTTTAGTTTGGTAGAGACAAGGTCTTGCTATGTTGCCCAGGCTGATCTCATGTTGAGAACAGCACTCTGGGAGGCCGAGGCAGCTGGATCACCTGAGTCCAGGAGTTTGAGACCAGCCTGGGCAACATGGTGAAAGCCCGTCTCTTAAAAAAACAATACAAAATAATTAGCTGGGCGTGGTGGTGCGCACCTGTCATCCCAGCTACTAGGGAGGCTGAGGTGGGAGGATCACGAGCTCAGGAGTTTGAGGCTGCAGTGAGCCATGATTAAACCACTGCAATCCAGCTTGAGTGACGGAGCAAGACCCTGTAAGGAAAGAAAGGAAAAGAAATGAAAGAAGTAGGAGGGGATGAGAAGGGGGAAGGGGAGGGGGAGGGAAGGGAGAGGGAAGTGGAAGGGAGGGAGAAAGAAAGAGAACCTCCACCAACAGCCTTCACACACAAGAGAAAGGCTGAAAATGTGAGCCCTGTGAGAGCATCTTTGTCTCATTTTCTCTCTCTCTCTTTTTTTTTTTTTTGAGAGAGGGTTTCACTCTAATGCCAGGCTGGAGTGCTATGGCGCGATCTCGGCTCACTGCAACCTCTGCCTCCCGGGTTCAAGCGATTCTTGTGCCTCAGCCTCCCAAGTAGCTGGGATTATAGGCAGGTGCCACCACACCCCGCTAATTTTTGTATATTTAGTAGAGATGGAGTTTTACCATGTTGGCCAGGATGGTCTCGATCTCCTGACCTGGTGATCCGCCCACCTTGGCCTCCCAAAGTGCTGGGATTACAGGCATGAGCCACCGCACCCAGCCAGAATCCCAACTTCTTAAAGCAATTACACAGCACCTCTCATGAAGGGGCCTCAGTTGTCCTTTTCTTCACTAGAACATTCTCTGCACACTGCCACTCTCTCTCATGAGTTCCTGGATCCATTTCTATGCCCAAAGCAGTGAAAGCTATGAAGAGGGCATAGGTGGGCTAACCTGGGTGCCCGAGGAGGGGAAACTGGCACTGGCATTTCTAGTGTTTGTGAAAATTGGTGTCTGCTTCTACTGATGAAGGCAATTCAGAGAGGAAGGAGCTTTCATTGCACAGGAGATTTTCAGGGGATTAGTCATCCATTATTGCTATCCTAAAAGACAACAAAAAAACCTGGTAGGGCCGAGCTTGGTTCACGCCTGTAATCCCAGCACTTCGAGAGGCCAAGGCGAGCAGATCACAAGGTCAGGAGTTTGAGACCAGCCTGACCAACATGGTGAAACCCCGTCTCTATTAAAAAATACAAAAATTAGCTGGGCACGGTGGTATGGGCCTGTAATCCCAGCTACTCAGGAGGCTGAGGCAGAAGAATTGCTTGACCCCAGGAAGTGGAGGTTTCAGTGAGGTGAGATCGCGCCACTGCACTCCAGCCTGGGCAACAGAGCAAGACTCCGTCTCAAAAAAAAACCTGGTAAGTGCTGAATACTGTAAAGAAAGGAGGAAAGCGGTGCCTGTGGGTGTTCACCATGACTTTTATTATTATTTTTTGAGACGGAGTCTGGCTCCGTCGCCCAGGCTGGAGTGCAGTGGCGTGATCTCGGTTCACTGCAACCTCTGTCTCCTGGGTTCAAATGATCCTCCTGCCTCAGCCTCCTGAGTAGCTAGAATCACAGGCGCCTGGCACCACACCTGGCTAATTTACGTACTTTTAGTAGAGATGGGGTTTCACCATGTTGGCCAGGCTGGTCTCGAACTCCTGACCTCAAGTGATTCACCCGCCTCAGCCTCCCAAAGAGCTGGGATTACAGGCGTGAGCCACTGAGCCCAGCCTATGACTTTTAAGCAGTCAGAGCTGGAAAATTCAGTTGAATGGGGTTGGGATGGAGAGAGGGGCAAGACCATTTGAGTGTGGAGGAAAAGTCCCATCGTCTACAGGGAAGTAGAAGCACCAGCCTCAGCTTCTCTCAGGAGGTTCAGTGGGCAAGAAAGCGCTACTCTAGCTGATCACAGAAGACAACGGCGATAAAGGCAGCAAAGCAGCCAATTCCTGAGGACTAAAAGCATTAATAACCGATTGAAGACCAAAAAACTCCAGAAAGTGGAAATCCTAGCTTTCGGCTCTCATGCAGGACATCTGGTTTACCTAAGTGAGCAAATACTTATTGACGTCTACTAAGGATCCAGAACATGGGTATTAGGAAGAAGTTGTTGGCTATAAACACTGCAGTTCACTGAAACATTCTCACCCTGGGACAGAGGTGGAATCTACTTCACTGGGTTGAACGACACATCTGCAACAGCTAAACTCAAGTTCTGCTTAGAGGCACACAGCTGTCCTCTCTAGTCAAGACTGCCCAAAGCCCAAGGCTCTGTTTTGGGGGTGGAGGTCACAAAACTACAGATTCTGAAATTATTCAATTTTTTTTTTTTTTTTTGGAAGACAAATTTTCCCTCTGTCGCCCAGGCTGGGTGCAGTGGCATGATCACGGCTCGCTACAACCTCCACCTCCCAGGTTCAAGCAATTCTCCTCCCTCAGCCTCCGGAGTAGCTCGGATTACAGGTATGTGCTACCACACCCGGCTAATTTTTATATCTTTAGTAGAAACAGGGTTTCACTATGTTGGCCAGGCTGGTTTAGAACCCCTGACCTCAAGTGATCCACCTGCCTCGGCCTCCCAAAGTGCTGCGATTACAGGCATGAGCCACTGTGTGTGGCCAGAAGTGATTCAAATTTTGACAAAAATATATTATGGATATCTTCAGGGATCTATGACTATCCTTCTCATGGTCTCATTTTGCCTTTTCATAGTTTCCAGTTTTGTTCATTGCCATGACTGCAAAGAAAACATCTTTAAATCCCTGAGAATCAAATTAAAGTCAAGTCAGGAAACTTTTTCCTACTTAATATTATAAGAACATTTGTCAGGGGAATCCCCTGGCATTCAGTCTGAACTCACCCTCACAAACGGGAGAATTTTCTCGAGGCAGATTACTATGTCCTAGACAAGGAAACCTCTACCTCTTACATGATTTTTTTCTTTTCTTTTCTTTTTTCTTTCGTTTCTTTCTTTTTTTTTTTCTTTTGAGATGGATTTTTGCTATTATCACCCAGGCTGGAGTACAATGGCACTATCTCGGCTCACTGCAACCTCCACCTCCCAGGTTCAAGCAATTCTCCGGGCTCAGCCTCCTGAGTAGCTGGGATTACAGGTGCCTGACACCACGCCTGGCTAATTTTTGTATGTTCAGTAGAGACGGGCTTTCACCACGTTGGCCAGGCTGGTCTCAAACTCCTGACCTCCAGTGATCTGTCCACCTCGGCTTCCCAAAGTGCTGGGATTACAGGTGTGAGCCACCGCACCCGGCCGATTTTTTTCTTTTTAAGGAGAAATTCTCATTCTTAGATGCATTTTACAAAAACTACAGTTGGTTTTGTAAGTGTAAGTGCACTGAAAGTTCTGTGTATAATACTAACAGAAGCCCTTTTTTTTCAGTTGAAAAGGTCACATCAAATATGCACTCAATTCACCTGGGATTATTTCTTTTGGCAAAATACTCTATGTTAAATGTAATTAATGGAGAAAGATCATTTACTAAAGAAAAATTTAAATATCTGACATCTGAAGATTCCTCTATCTAATCACCTCCTAGCATCATCACCTGGCATTTGGATGAAAAGGAGGGCAAATAGGGTATAATCCTTGCCCTCAACTATCTAAATTCTGTGCTTGGGACCCAAACCATTCCAGTGAATACGGTAAAATAGCACATGGCCTAATCAACCATTGGATTCACCTCCATAATAAAACACGCAGGAGGCTGATTTGGCTTAAAGTTATAATTGATTTGATCCTTAAAGCAGTTTGAGCAAATGGATCCACTGGCCATTTTGTTTGGTTGTCATTCATTCATTTATCTACTTAACATGTATTGGGCACCTAATATGGGCTACTATGCTGAGTGTTGGAGATTTCACAGAAAACAAATGATCCCAATGGCTTGTTTCCATGGGACAGCTTTTTTTGTAATGAGGTTGGCGGTGATCATGGAAATGCCTAGAACAGTGTTGGAATAGCTTCTCTCCACTCCTGAGAGTCAACTATGGATCTGAAAGATGTCCAGGTGTTTGAGATGAGACAGTTTCTTTTTTTTTCTTTTTTTTTATGAAATGGAGTCTCACTCTATTGCCCAGGCTGGAGTGCAATGGCGTGGTCTCAGCTCACTGCAACCTCCGCCTCCCAGGTTCAAGTGATTCTCCTGCCTCAGCCTCCTGAGAAGCTGGGATTGCAGGCGTGTGCCACCACGTCCAGATAATTTTTGTATTTGTAGTAGAGATGGGGTTTCACCATGTTGACCAGGCTGGTCTCGAACTCCTGACCTCAGGCGATATACCCAGCTGGACCTCCCAAATTGCTGGGATTACAGGTGTGAGCCACTGCGCCTGGCCAACTATTTACTATTCTTCATAGGCAGTGAAAGACATGTCCTGCTTTGAGACTTTGGAGTTAAATTGCAGTGCATTCCTTAGCCGGCCTCTTACACTTCCTCCCATGGGGGCTTTCATTTGAAGCTCTGAACTGCATATTATCAATTCTTTACTATATGCAAGAAGCATGCTAGGAGGCTGAAAGATACAGAGCCCCTGATCAGGAATGGGGAGGCTGATGGGAAAAGAAAGTGAAATTTTGATAGGTTCTATAATATGAGTGTATGCTGAGCTCAGTGGGAATGCATGGAAGCAAGTGATTATCGTCCTTATTTTTTATTTTTATGTTTATTTTTTTGAGACAGGGTCTCACTCACACACCCAGGCTGAAGTACAGCGGCACATCATAACTCACTGCAGCCTCATCCTTCTGGGCTCAAGCAATCTTCCCACCGCAGCCTCCTGAATAGCTGTGACCACAGGTGCACACTGCCATGCCTGGCTAATTTTTTTTTTTTTTTTTTTTTTTTTTTTTTGGTGGTGATATGGTCTCGCCATGTTGCCAAGGCTGGTCTTAAACTCCTGGCCTTAAGACATCCTCCCACCTCAGCCTTCCAAGGTCCTGAGATTATAGGCACCTGGCTGTGATGACCTTCTGAAAGGGGCTTAACAGACATAGGAGAACTCTATAACTGCAGGGTTGGAATTGCAACATTCCAAGCAGAGAGAAAACCAGGAGAAAAAGAACAGATGAGAGAGCATGGTATTGGGGAGAACCTCAGGTACACTGTACCCAGGAATAACGCACACTGGGGCATGTCGCGAGATGAGGGCAAGAGGGAAGGCGGCGGCAGATTGAAAGGCTCTTGTGTTTGTCGTACTGAGGGTGCATTACCCGTCTGTTAAAAATGGGAAACCGTGGCCAGGCGCAGTGGCTCTCCTGTAATCTCAGCACTTTGGGAGGCCGAGGCAGTTGAGATCAGGAGTTCGAGACCAGCCTGGCCAACATGGTGAAAGCCCGTCTCTACTAAAGATATAAAAATTAGTGGAGTGTGGTGGCAGGAGCCTGTAATCCCAGCTCCTCAGGAGGTTGAGGTAGGGGAATCGCTTGAACCTGGGAGGCAGAAGTTGCAGTGAACCAAGATTGTACCACTGCACTCCAGCCGGGGAAACAGAGGGAGACTCCATCTCAAAAAAAAAAAGAAAAGTAAACAGGTACATAATCATGGAACATATGGCCCAATCACAGGTCACCCTCACAAAAGCAGGATTTGGAGAAGAAATCTGCCTTCCTCTTTCCTACTGGGCAGGAATGAGGGGGGACAACCCAGAAGAGGAAGAGACCGGAAGTCTCTGGTGATCAGCAGGATGGATGCCCCTTGTCCCTGCAACCTGCTTCTTGCCCAGCAGACTAAGAGTTCAAACTGCCTTTGGGAAGTCCTTACCAACATGGCCCAGCTCCATCGCAGAATGGCCTGGAATCCCAGCTGCTCTGGTGCTAAGCCACTCTACTGCTCAGAGCTTGTCTCCACTGTCCTCGTCCCTGGCCTTCCACTGTGGAACCTGGGAGGCCCTCTCAGTAGAGAGCTGGCACCATGCACTGCGCCACTTTGCAGGCTGGGAGCAAAGAAGCCCACTCTCTGTGTGCTGGGCCCTGACTCTGAGACAATGACTGGCTGCTTGGAGAATTACACAGATACTCTCACGGTCCTTACAGGCTTGACCACATTCACATCCACGCTGTGTATAGTAGTTCACATGGCCCTAACCCTGAGAAAATCAGCATAATGGATTCTTGAGGTCAAACAAGAAATCAAAACTCAAGTAGAGTTTCTTTCTTTCTTTCTTTTTTTTTTTGAGACAGAGTCTTGCTCTGTTGCCCAGGCTGGAGTGCAGTGGGCAACAGAGCAAGGCTCCCTGCAACCTCCATCTCCCAGATTCAAGCAATTATTTGCCTCAGCCTCCCAAGTGGCTGGGATTATAGGGACCCACCACCACGCCTGGCTAATTTTTGTATTTTTAGTAGAGATGGGGTTTCACCATCTTGGCCGGGCTGATCTTGAACTCCTGAACTTGTGATCCACCAGCCTTGGCCTCCCGAAGTGCTGGGATTACAGGTGTGAGCCACACAACACCTGGCCACTCAAGTAATTTCACATGTAGGTCTCTTCCATAAGCAATTCTTTTTCTTCTTCTTCTTTTTTTTTTTCCTAGTGACAGGATCAGTCCAGGCTGGAGTGCAGTGGCACAATCAAGTTTGACTGCAGCCTCAAACTCCTGGGCTCAAGGGATCATTGCCTCATTCTCCCAAGTAGGTGGGGCTACAGGCATGGACCACCACACCCAGATAATTTTTGTATTTTTGGTAGAGATGGGGTCTTGCTATGTTGCCCAGGCTAGTCTCAAACTCCTGGCCTCAAGTGATACTCCCGCCTTGACCTCCCAAAGTGCTGCCAGCCTGAAAAATTCTTCTTACAATACATCTTACAGGATTCATAACCACCACACCACCTTCTCTCCAGGGTAGACGACAGCACAGTGTTCAAATCCTGGCTCCATCACTGTTTCTATAACTTTAGACAAGTGACTAACTATGAGTTCTTAGGCAAATACTCATCTGCTCTGAAATTCACAAGGGAATATTAGAACCAACTCGAGTGATTTTTGTTAGGACCACATGAGATGATTTAGATAGAAGGGCTTGTAAAATGTCAAACATGACATAAAATGATAGCCATTATAATATTGATTATTATTACTGATATGGTTTGGCTGTGTCCCCACCCAAATCTCATCTTGAATTGCAGCTTCCATAATTCTTATGTGTTGTGGGAGGGACCTGGTGGGAGATGAATGAATCATGGGGTGGTTTCTCCCATACTATTCTCGTGGTAGTAAGTCTCATGAGATCTGGTGACTTTAAGAGAAAACCCCTTTTGCTTGGCTTTCACTTTCTGCTTGTCTGCCATCATGTAAGACGTGCCTTCTGCCTTCCACCATGATTGTGAGGCCTCCCCAGCCACATAGAATTGTGAGTCCATTAAACTTCTTTGTCTTTATAAATTACCCAGTCTCAGGTATGTCTTTATCAGCAGCGTGAAAGCAGACTAATACAATTACATACGGCCCAGTTTTCATCAGACACTCAATGTTTTTACAGTTTTGAATAACGGGAAAGACCCGCTCTCATGCTCATGGATGGAGCTAAGAAACATTCTAGAAAAGCTTCTTGGCCAGGTGCAGTGGTTCATACCTGTAATCCCAGGACTTTGGGAGATCAAGGCAAGCAGATCATTTGAGGTCAGGAGTAGGAGACCAGACTGGCCAACATGGCGAATCCTGTTGTAGCAGGTGGAGCTACAGGTGTGTACCACCACACCCAGCTAATTTTATTAAAAATACTCTACTAAAAATACAAAAACTAGCCAGGCATGGTGCTGTGCGCCTGTAGTCCCAGCTAATCAGGAGGCTGAGACAAAAGAATCACTTGAACCCGGGAGGCGGAGGTTGCAGTGAGCCGAGATTGTGCCACTGCACTCCAGCCTGGACAACAGAACGAGACTCTGTCTCAAAAAAGAAAAAAAAGCTTATTTTGTTTCCAGTTACTGGTCCCAGTCTCACATTGGATGGCATTGCCACAGGTTTTTTGGCAGAACTTCTGAGTCCGAAGCACAACTCAGCACAAACAAAAGCCTGGCTCAGACCCAACATCTAAATCAATGAATTAGTTCTCCCTCATCCATTAACCTTGGGCCTGGCGCAGTGGAGGAATCGGGAACTCTAAGCTATTTGAGACGCCTAGAGGACTGCAGTGGAAAACGCAGGGGGCCCTCAGTCTTCCAAAGAAGAGGAGGCCAAAATCACCAGGACGATCTGGCCATCTTAGTTTCATCTAATCTTCTAGATAGTTCTATGGATCAAAATGATTAAAGAACAAAGTGACCAAGAGAGATAATACAAGTGAGAGAGGGTGTGCTCTCCCACGAGTGATAAACTGAACCTAAGTGACTGTATCACCCTACTTACTTTTTTTTTTTTAACATGGAGTTTTGGTCTTGTCACCCAGGCTCGAGTGCGAAGGCACAATCTCAGGTCACTGCAACCTTCGCCTCCCAGATTTAAGAGATTCTCCTGCCTCAGGCTCCCGAGTAGCTGGGACTATCAGCATGTGCCACCACGCCCAGCTAATTTTCGTATTTTTAGTAGAGATGGGGCTTCTCCATGTTGGTCAGGATGGTCTCAATCTCTAGACCTTGTGATGCTCCTGCCTTCACCTCCCAAAGTGCTGCGACTACAGGCGTGAGCCACCGTGCCCAGCCAAAAACATTTTTTTTTTTTTTTTTTTTTTTTTTTAAGACGGGGTTTCACCATGTTGGTCAGGCTGGTCTTGAACTCCTGACCTCAGGTGATCCGCCCGCCTTGGCCTCCAAAGTGCTTGGATTACAGGCATGAGCCACCACGCCCCGCCCCATTTTTTTAAGTGTGGTTAAGAAACAAAACCTAGGCCAGGTGCAGGGGCTTATGCTTGTAATCCTAGCACTTTGGTAGGCCAAGGCGGGCAGATCACTTGAGGTCAGAAGTTCAAGACCAGCCTGGTCAACATGGTGAAACCCCATACCTACTAAAAATACAAAAATCAGCCGGGTGTGGTGGCAGGTGTCTGTAATCCCAGCTACTCAGTAGGCCGAGACAGGAGAGTCACTTGAACCCAGGAGGTGGAGGCTGCAGGGAGCTGAGAACATTGCTTATGGTTTACTGCTGTCTAGTGAGTCCTGTGCTAATGAAGATGGTAGAAAGAGGAACTGGGTGTAAAAGCGCAAAAGGAATGGAACAGTAAAACTGTGTTCTGAAGTCCCTCTGAGTCCACAACTTCGGATGGACCAAGAGATAGTCTCTTGTTAATGTAATGATACCTAACGGATCTCTCTGTGTTTTATCTATTTTTTTTTTTTGGCTTTGTTACATATTGTGCATTTCCAAAAAGGATTTAAGGCACTTTAAAATAAAAACGGAGGCATCAGAAACTATGAAGACAAAGGCAGTCATAATTATACCAAGAACCAGGGGTGGGACAAGCGTTTTAGCTTATTTTGAGCATCGTAGGGACCAAGGGGAAGAAATATGATGACTCTTTTCAGATAATAGCCTTTTCACACTAAAATTAAATTATAAAAGGAATCCATTATTGTTATTATTATTATTTTTGAGACAAAGTCTCACTCTGTCTCCCAGGCTGGAGTGCAGTGGTGTGATCTCGGCTCACTGCAACCTCCACCTCCCGGGTTCAAGCGCATCTCCTGCCTCCGCCTCACGAGTAGCTGGGATTACAGGCACGTGCCACCACACCCAGCTAATTTTTGGGGTTGCTTTTTTTGTTGTTTAGTTTTGAGACAGAGTCTCACTCTGTCACCCAGGCGGGAATGCAATGGCACCATCTCAGCTCACTGCAACCTCTGCCTCAGCCTCCTGAGTAGCTGGAATTACAGGCACCTGCCACCATACCCGGCTAATTTTTTGTATTTTTAGTAGAGATGGGGTTTTGCCATGTTGGCCAGGCTGGTCTTGAACTCCTGGCCTCGTGATCCACCCTCCTTAGCCTCCCAAAGTACGGGGATCACAGGCATGAGCCACCGCGCCCGGCGTCTTTTCTGTTGTCTGCACGGCCAGATAGAAAGAGTTCCCTATGCTTTAGCTACCTGACACTAGCTACCAGAATTGACAGACTGTTGTAAAATGAAGGTGTCTCACACAGAGTCTCTTTTCTTTCTTTCCTTTTTTCTTTTCTTTTTTTTTTTTTGAGACAGAGTTTCACTCTGCCATCCAGGCTGGAGTGCTGGAGTGCAATGGTGGAGTCTCAGCTCACTGCAACCTCTGCCCTCTTTCCAGGTTCAAGTGACTCTCCTGCCTCAGCCTCCGGAGTAGCTGGGATTGCAGGCACACACCACCACAGCCAGCTAATTTTTGTATTTTTAGTAGAGATGGGTGTCACCATGTTGGTCAGGCTGGACTCGAACTCCTGACCTCATGATCTGCCTGCCTCGGCCTCCCAAAGTGCTGGGATTACAGGCATGAGCTACTGCTCCCAACATAAAGAAGGTTCTATTGTAAAATAAACCAGTAAGACTTTCTCAATGAAAGATCTGATTGGTAAATAGGAATACTATTTTTTTTTTAGATGGAGTCTTGCTTTGTTACCCAGGCTGGAGTGCAGTGACACAATCTCAGCTCACTTTAACTTCTGCCTCCTGGGTTCAAGTGATTCTCCTGCCTCAGCCTTCCGAGTAGCTGGAATTACAGGCATGCACCACCATGCCTGGCTAATTTTTGTATTTTCAGGAGAGACTGGGCTTTGCCATGTTGGCCAGGCTGGTCTTGAACTCCTGACCTCAAGTGATCCTCCTGCCTTGGTCTCCCAAAGTGCTGGGATTACAGGTGTGGGCCATCGTGCTTGGCTGGTAAATAGGAAGAGTATGAGCCAGTTGTTACACTATTGGTAGCTTGAAATCTGCCACACCAGGAATATCAACAAATGCTACAAGTGTGGGCTTATTTTTCCCACAGAGAACTGGTTGACCAGCATACTGTTACTGAGACATCACCACTTCCGTCCAGGTCCTGCTGCTTGCTGCACAGAAAGCCATTCACTGAGATTTTAACCATTGCCAAGGAAGAAGCCTTTTTAAAATTATTTATTTATTTATTTATTGAGACGGAGTCTCGCTCTGTCACCCAGGCTGGAGTGCAGTGGTGAGATCTCAGCTCACTGCAACCTCCGCTTCCTGGGTTCAAGGGATTCTCCTGTCTCAGCCTCCCAAGTACCTGGGACTACAGGCATGTGTCCCAACATTCAGCTAATTTTTTTTTTTTTTTTTTTTTGACAGAGCCTTGCTCCAACACCAGGCGCCAGGCTGGAGTGCAGTGGCACGATCTCGGCTTACTGCAACCTCCACCTCCCAGGTTCAAGTGATTCTCCTGCCTCAGCCTCCCAAAGTAGCTGGGACTGCAGGTGCATGCCACCACGCCCAGCTAATTTTTGTATTTTAGTAGAGACGGGGTTTCAGCATGTTAGCCAGGATGGTCTCAATCTCTTGACCTTGTGATCTGTCCGCCTCAGCCTCC
>PVKP010044280.1:0-16826 GCA_004027715.1 Plecturocebus donacophilus | reverse complement strand
CCAGACCTCTGCTCACTGCAACCTCTGCCTCCCAGGTTCAAGTGACTCTCCTGCCTCATCCTCCTACATAGCTGAGATTACAGGCACTCACCACCATGCCTAGCTGATTTTTGTATTTTTAGTAGAGATGAGGTTTCACCATGTTGGTCAGGTTGTTCTTGAACTCCTGACCTCAGGTGATCTGCCCTCCTCAGCCTCCCACAGTGCTGGGATTACAGGCATGATCCACCGTGCCCAGCCACAATTGTGTCTTTAATTGTCCTGCCTGTCAGCTGAGAATAGGTGAACCCAGCCTGAGGCTGCTCCCATACCTGTGCCCCTGAGCCTCCGCTGGGCCTCACCCCCATCAGGATGACTGAGACTCTAGCAACCCCAGCTCTAGGCACAGATGAGTGCAGGTGCAGAAAACTGTAGACTGATCTTACCCACGTGAGTGAAATGGTCTGAAAAGGTCATATCTACATGTAGTATTTCATCTGTCTGTCATGTGCTCAAACCAAAAAGCTAAATATTGGGTAAAAAAATGAACTGAAGTAGGACTCTTATTTCAGCTCTACTACTGTCTAGCCATGAGATTTTGGCCAGGTTGCTTTGGTTAAGCCTCAGTTTCCTCATTTGTGCATGGAAATGGGGATCTTCAGGTCTCTTTGACTCTGCTATTGCATGGTAGTGTGGTTTTCCTCGCAGTTCTGCATGTTATGAGTTCGAATGTGACATGCAGACTGGAGTGCTCTTTATTTTTAATTTTTTTTTATTTTTTGAAATGGAGTTTCACTCTTGTTACCCAGGCTGGAGTGCAATGGCGCTATCTCAGCTCACCACAACCTCCGCCTTCTGAGTTCAAGCGATTCTCCTGCCTCAGCCTCTCGAGCAGCTGGGACTACAGGCATGCACCACCATGCCTGGTTAATTTTGTATTTTTAGTAGAGATGGGGGTTTCTCCATGTTGGTCAGACTGGTCTCGAACTCCTGACCTCAGATGATCCACCCACCTTGGCCTCCCAAAGTGCTGGGATTACAGGCATGAGCCACCGCGCCCCGCCTGGGGTGCTTTTTAATGTCACCCACAATAGACAGGAGGCTGCCTTGATTTAATGAACAAGTCTCTGCCCATTCTGCAGAGACTGAGGATTGGGTGGAGACAGACATCATGAACTGGGAGAGACAGTCAAAAATAGACAATGGTGCTACAGTGAGAGGGAAAGCGAGAATGGCCAGTTCAGACCGAGCAGGCAGATCAGGCAGAAAGGTGCTGGACCCTGAGACCCTGGGACTCAGGCTCAGAAACATCAGAGGGAAGAAAGAAGTCAACAACTCAAAGGCAAGCCCCAGATTCGCCTGCCTTGGGATGGCATGGTTGGCAAATTATTTGTGCCCAGACTTCTCATGAGAGAGAGTCAGAAAAAGAGAGAGAGAGAGAGACTGGAGATAGAGATGAATAACAGAGTTCACCTAAGCGTAATTTAATCTCTGCCCCATTTTCCTAGGCTTATAGTATCCTTATTATCCTTGGAGAACCATGTTTCCTCCAGTCCTTGTTAGAGGAAAGAGCAGAGTCCTGAAACCAGAGTGAAGCGTAGTTTGGCGTCCTCCCTCTGGGAGTGTCTCAGGGAGCCACCTGGTCCATCAGCCTTGCCCACGCAGAACACCATTGGTTCCTCTGGCAAGTCAGGTCCTTGGAAAATACACGTTCCCCTGCATTTGCCTGCTACTGAATCAGAAGCTGTTCCCAAGACTGAGTCACAGCAGCTGAGTCATGCTTCGTCCTGAGTTTAGCAAGTGCCCAGCATAGAATGAGCAGGAAAGAAGAGATTGTTGTTGCTGAATCCAATAGGAAAGGCACTTTCGTGGCTTCTGAGTGGAAGTTCCCTGCCCCTTAAGCCCTCCAGCTCAGAGGTGTTCGTCTGCCTTCCTGTTATCTCCCAGATTTAGTTGTTAACCTAAGGGGGCTGTTTGGGACCTGTGGACGTTCAATTCCTCTTGCCTCTTTCCTTCTTTCTCAGGCTGCTCAGAGCCAGAGTCCCTCTTGATTAAGACCCTGCAGAGACAAGCCCTAGGAATGCAAGCACCCCCAGGGCCAGGCACTGTCTGTCTGGGTCACTGCTGTGTCCTCCCCCTCCCTGAACAGTCAGCTCGTCATGCTGTTGGAGGCATGATTGGAATGTTTTATTTTCTCCTAATGACAGATTATAAACCACTTCCCCATTCTGCAGTCGGGCTCTCCTTTCAAGCCCAGAATGATGGGTGTGTGTTTGGGTGCGAGAGAGGGGAGAGGGAGGGACACTCACAGTGGATGCTGCCGGCTGAGCTGGGAGAGCACTCTGCCTTCCTGCTACCTGATCAGGGGGATTTGGTGAACTTACTCAACCCTCTGCACATCCTAAGTCCCACCCCTGGCGCTCCTGACTAAAGCTTCACCCAAGGACATAAGACATCCTAGAGTGTCCCAGAACACATTTCTTTCCATGATGTGTGGTCTATAGCAGGAAGCTTGGGTTGGGGATGAGGGGATGACAAGGCTGGGCTCCATTTCTATTTACAAAGAGTCTTTACTTCTTGTGAAGACTCTCACCCAAGGCCTCCGCTTGCCCTTGCCCCACTTCTTTGTAGCAGTTTGGAAGCAGTAATAGAAACACTCAAGTAAACATGGTTTATTTAAAAAAAGTTATTTAATGAAATCATTTAACAAAAAATATAGGCAGGTGGTTCCAGCCTTGGTTTAATCAGCCTTGGTGATTAAAGTACCTTTTGAGGTTCAGGTTTTTTTTTTTTAAATTGATATAAAATATACATAACACAATTTATCATTTTAACCATTTCGAAGGGTTAATTTCATGGCATTAATTACTTTCACATTGTTGTATGACTATTATTACTTTGTATCTTCAGAACTTTTTCAACATCCCAAACATAAACCTTGTGCCCATCAGCCCATCACTCCTCATGCTCACTTCTCTCAGTCCCTGGTAACTACTGTTCTCTTTCTGTCTCTGTGAATTTGTTCACTCTCAGTACCTCATGTAAGTGGAATCATAAAATATTATCTGTTTATGTCTGGCTTATGTCACTTAGCATAAAGTTTTCAAGCTTCGTCCATGTTGTAACATGTATCAGTACTTCATTCCTTTTTCGGGCTGAAGGATACTTTGTTATGTACATACCACATTTTGTTTAGTCGTTCATTCATTGATGATCATTTGGGTTGTTTGCACCTTTTGGCGCTTGTGAATAATGCTGCTATGAATATTAGTGCACAAATGCTGGTTCAAGTCCCTGCTTTCACTTGGTATGGGTCAATTCCTAGAAGTGAAATTGCAGGATCGTGTGGTTAATTCTATGTCCGCTGTTTTGAGGAAAGCTGCCACACTGTCTTCCACAGTGGCTGCACCATTTTACATTCCCATCACCAATGCTCAAGAGTTCCAGTTTCTCCTCTACCTCTTCATGGACTGAGATGGAGTCTCGCTCTTGTTGCTCAGGCTGGAGTGCAGGGGGGTGATCTCGGCTCACTGCAATCTCCGCCTCCTGGGTTCAAGTGATTCTCCTGCCTCAGCCTCTGGCGTAGCTGTGATTACAGGTAACTGCCACCACACCTGGATAATTGTTTTTGTGTGTGTTTTTAGTACAGACAAGGTTTCACCATATTGGCCAGGCTGGTCTCGAACCCCTGACATCAAGTGATCTGCCCACCTCAGCCTCCCAAAGTGCTGGGACTATAGGCCTGAACCACCACACCCAGCCTGATTTTCTTTCTTTTTATACTAGCCATCCTAATGAGCATGCAGAGCTGTCTCACTGAAGTGTAGATTTTTACTTCTTAGGACACAGAGTGCCATGGGCTCAGGGACAGGATGGACAGAGCTCCAGCAGGTGACGTAGAAGTGATGGTGAGGGGTGGGGCGCCAGGGCAGGCTTTCTAAACCATGCAAGGGAAACTAGTAAGAATGTGACCTCCTCTGCTTCCTGTGACCACCGTGGGGGCTGCACTGACACTGAAACCAGAAGAACCAGTGGACATGAGGCTTGGAAAGTGACTCTGAAGCGAAGGGAGGACCCACGGGGCTGCACTTAGGCAGGAGGCCTTAGAGAGTAGTGGAAGTGTGCCCTGAAGAAGAGCCAACAAAGGAAGGCCTGCTGTCCTTGGGCAGGGAGTCCTTGCTGATCAGGCCATGCGTGGCTAGGATCCGGAGGAGTCCATGGCGAAACTTCTGGCCAATGAAGGCGTAGATGAGGGGGTTGAGGCAGCTGTGGAGGATGCCCAGAATCTCGGTGACATCCAGGGCCCGGTCAATGTCATTGCGGCGCTGACAGGTCTCCTTGATCATCTGGGTCCTCATGAGGGTGTCTGTGAGCAGGACCAGGTGGTAGGGCAGCCAGCACAGCAGGAAGATGAGGACCACGGCAAAGATGACGCGCATGGCCCGGTGCTTCTGCCCCATGTGGGCCTTAAACAGGGTGCGCAGGGTGAATCCGTAGCAGAACAGCATGACCAGCAGCGGCACAATGAAGCCAAAGGTCTGGGGCAGGATCCGCAACACCATCCTCCATGTTGCTGTATTGTTGCCCATGTCCTCATAGCAGACAGGGCTGAAAGAGGGCGGGTAGATGGTCCTTCGGAAAAGGAAGACAGGCAGGGACAGGATCAAGGACAGACCCCAGATGCTGAGACAGATGAACTTGACCAAGTAGCGCTTCTGGGTCAGTGTGCGTGTGGCATGGACAATGGCCAGGTAGCGGTCCATGCTGATGCAGGCCAGTAGCAGGATGCCACTGTAGAAGTTGACCTCCTTCAGGAGCGAGACCACCTTGCACAGGAATGTGCCAAAAATCCAGCCATTCACCTTGGAGGCAGCCCAGATGGGCAAGGTCAGGGCAAAGAGCAGGTCGGCCAAGGCCAGGTTCAGCAGGTAGACATCAGTGACAGAGCGGCCGACCCTGCTGTATAAGATGACCAGCATCACGAGGGAGTTTCCCAGCAGGCTCAGCAGGAACACTAGGGCATAGGTGATGACCACAAAGTACTTGTTGATTTCCAGGGATTCTGGCTGACATGGGGCCGCATCTGTTAGAAGAGGGGGCAGGTCAGAGCTGTAAGTGTAATTACTAAAATCTTCACCTTCAAAGAGATCTTCGAAGTTGTAGCCATCCAAGTTAATATGCTCCATTTTTGAGGAAAACTTAAATCCTGACCTATAGGAGAGAGATGAGGGTTACTGCACAGTAAATTCCCGATTCTTGCCCATCCACCCAAGAAACTGGGATAGGATTCTTTGTGTTGGCTTGAGTATTACATTGAAGTAATTTTCCCTTCAAATTTGTAAGTAGTAGCTCTTAGGTTATGAGATAAATTTGATGATAAATGGTACATTTTATGGAAGGACCATAGTTCTCTTTAACATGAGAGAGAAATTCTTAGCATTTCTTTTAGCATCGTCATCGCCTAAAACTTTGTAGAAAGTTCTCTTCGGATAATCCCTACAGAACACTCAATACTACCTGGATCCTTCAGTGGTCAGCATTTGTGGCTATTAAGGCTGGGTTTAATGTTCAGAAATGTGAGCCACCACTCAGTTCTTTCTTTTTTTCTTTTCTTTTCTTCTTCTTCTTTGTTTGTTTGTTTTTTTTTTTTATTTTTTGGTAGACATGGGGTCTTGCTATGTTGCTCAGAACGGTCTTAAGCTACTGAACTCAAGTAAATCTCCTGCCTCTGTCTCCCAAAGTGCTGGGAATACAGGCATGAGCCACTGCACTCAGCCCCATTCAGTTTTTAGTCAGGGGATTAAGCAGGCCCTCCAATTGGGCTGTACCCTCAGAAAAGATTGTGGTTTGACTATAAAGCTGAAATAGGAATCCCTTTGTCCAATTTTCTGAAAGTTATTTCAAAAGACGTATTCTAGAAAACGGTTTGAACAATATTGGCATGGAGTTTTGGAAGGCTCGAGCTAGAAGAATCTTTAGTTAATTAGTAAGGCCCAACATTTCTCTTTTGGGTAGAAGGAGGCCAGCTCTGGGAATGTATGTGTAGTTTGGAAAAGTATATCAAAAATAATAAGCAAGCAGGCTGCCTGATTCTCTCTGTGGGTGGAAACGTAACAGGTTATTTGGGGAGCTCTGGGCAGCCATGTGCCACTATGTGGGATGAGCAGACACAGCCAGTCCGCTCCCCAATAAGAGGGAGGGACAGCAGGAAGCCGAGAAAACAGGGGCCGCATTACCCTTGCTTGGTGGCTCTCTAGCCCTGCTGAGCCTTCCTGTTCTGCAAGTGTGTGCCTCCATCCAGCCCTGACTCCCTTGTTCCCCTCAGATTCAGTCTAGCTCTGCGGGCTCTGCCCTTGCCACAGGAACAGCCGAGATCCTGTTCTGGGGAAGCCTTGGTGTAGAGGGTGGGCTGCAACTGTTCAAAAATATGATCCCAGCTGGGTGCAGTGGCTCACGCCTGTAATCCCAGCATTTTGGGAGGCCGAGGCAGGCGGATCACTTGAGGTCAGGAGTTCAAGGCAAGTCTGGCTAACATGGTGAAATCCTGTCTCTGTTAAAAATACAAAAATTAGCCAGGCATGGTGGCGCACACCTGTAATCCCAGCTACTTGGGAGGCTGAGGCACAAGAATTGCTTGAACTCGGGAGGTGGAGGTTGAAGTGAGCTGAAATCGCATTACTGTACTCCAGCCTGGGTGACAGAGTGAGACTCTGCCTAAAAAAAAAAAAAAAATGTATCCCAGTTTCTCAAAGAAGAAGTCAACTAAAGCAAACAGCTCCCTAATTAGCTTCTTTTTGAACCACAAACTAGATCACCCTCTGTATCACTGGAGCGAGCAGAAAATCAACACCAAGACAAAAGTATGCCAAATTGCAGGATCTTTATTGCCCGTGGCCACGGAGGACTCATGTCTCTCCAACCCATGGCCCCAAGCTCAGGGGGAGCAAGGCATTTAAGCTGCAAAACCACATCCTTTTCTTGTTCAGGGGGGCACAGTGGTGTGCAAGGAAAGCTATCTGTACAGAAGCTAAAGTCTGTGGCTTGTTGCAAGGGAAGGGGGATAGCAGTGCAAATTTTTACCCTTAACACTTCTGAGAATTGATGTACATTAACTGTTCTGAGAACAACACCTCTGCCCAGGGCCCAAGTGGCTTCTCTATAAGATGGCAGTGCTTAGGCTTCAGTTCTAGCCCCTATCACACCCTCCTGTCATTTCCTTAGAGTAAGGGATGACCATCTTACCACCAACCATGTCCAAGTCCACAACCTGCCCTCAGGCGGAAATCAAACGCCCCAGGACCCGCTTCACACTCACCAGTAAAAGATGCCCAAGAACAATGTGGGTGAGGAAGTGGAGAAGTCAGAACTCTCCCACATTGCTGGTGGGAATGAAAGATGGAGCAGCTGCTTTGGAAAACAGTGTAGCAGTTGCTCAAAAAAGTTAAACATAGAGTTACCCACCACATGAACCAGTAACCCCATCCTAGGTATGTACCCAAGAGAACTGAAAGCTAATGTTCATAGCAGCATTCATCATCAAGCTCAAAAAGTGGAAACAAACCAAATATCCATCAGCTGATGAATGGACAGATAAATTGAGGTACAATCATAAGCAACTGAAAGACAGATCACATATACCAGTGGTCCCATAAGATTATACTGCATTTTTAGTGTTCCTTCCTATGTTTAGATATACAAATAGTTACCATTGAGTAACAATTACCTACAGTATTCAGTATTTAGAAGCAGTAGGCTTTACCATATAGCCCATGCTATAACATCGTATACTCCACGATGTTCACATGATATATTTCTCAGAACGTATCCCCATTGTTAAGCAACCTAGGACTGTATTACATTCAATGGAATATTATTCAGCCATGAGAAGGAATGAGGAACTGACACACAATACAACATGGATGAACATTGAAAATGTTAGTCTAGGTGAAAGAAGGCAGACACAAAAGTTTTCCTATTGTGTGATTCCATATATGTGAAATGACCAGAATAGGCAAATGGGTTGAATCAGTAGAGACAGAAGGTAGATTGGTGGTTGCCAGGGGCAAGGGGAGTTGGGGGAAGGATGTTAATGAGTATGAAAATTTTCTTTTGAGTGATGAAAGTGTTCTGGAATTAGTGGCAATGGTTGTAGAATATATTAAAAACTTTAAATGGGTGACTGTTGTGGTATGTGACTTACGTCTCAATTAAGAAAAAGATTAACCAAAGGGTGCACAGCCTTGCAAAGCAAACACAAATATTACAACAATAACAATAACAAGTCCTAGGGAGGATTTGTCTTTAGCAGAAAGGAAGTCTCTATTGTCATCCATCATATGTAGCAAAGAAGAAAGCTTAAGAGGATTAAGCAAAACTGAAAAAATAATGCCCCTTTCCCCCAAGAGTCATGGAATTCTTAGCCAGTACCTTCCTGAGAAGCAATTACTTTCTCTTTTAAGGGATGCGGGCCAGATAAATTGCATTCCCAGCATGCCAAGGCAACTGATAGAGAAGATTCAATCAGTTGATGAACCTAGAGAGACGTACGTGTTGATGACGGTGGGGCCCTCCCTGGCCAGAAGCCTGAGGAGGTAGTGAGTGGGCTGGGAATACAGCTTCCTGGACCAGTATGGTCAGCAAGACCTGAAAGAAGTCACCAGCTCTGCAGTACCATGGTCGAGAACAAGTTTGCTTAGAGGCTCAGGGTATGTCCAATGAAGTCACGAGGTCAAAGGTGGATCTCCTCTGAGAGCAGATGATTACAGATGCTCTTAAGGGAACAAATGACCCAGGAGAAGACCCATCTTTGAGAGTAGATATAGGGCATATTGGGTACAGAGAGCTTGTGCTCTTAGAGAGCAGAGCCTTGCATATATAAGCATTGGCTGTGAGAAGCCAGGGCTGGGGCTGCTGCAGAAACTGCCTTGTCAGCACAGGCAGTAGTGGCAGAGCATGTTTCACAGGTAAATCCTCACTGTGGATAATCTAGTGCTCAGCTGTGCTGGGGGTTGGCTGGAAGTGTATGGGTGAGCTCATGCTCCCAGGCATTATGGGTCAACTTGAGATTCCAGAGGGAGAGCATGGTATTAAATCAACCTGCATATGGTCCACTCACATTCTCTTCAGGACAGAAGGTAGAGAGCTCAGCAAGGAGAACCAGGTCAGGCCAGTGACCGACAGCTCCTGGGGTAGGGAGGAGGGGCGTTTGTTGTTGACGTTTGTTTTTTAGTTTACCAATCTCTACAGAGGATGACTTGGCAGTTAGAGGGACAAACTAAGGGAAGGAGACGACACATCTGAGGTCTGCATTGTTCTCACAGGTACACGATCTCCATGGCTCATTATAAATAGATCTGATTAGACCCTGTTCATAGAAGACTGAGGCACAAGGAGGATCCCCTGACCTAACAGGGAGACTCAGCAACCACTTGTGATCTCGGGGTGGAGAAGTGGTACAACCACGGTTCCAGTGAGGTGTAAAGGGCTCCACTTGTATTATTTGCAGACTCTAGCCCTGCCTCTTAAAAAAAAGTGCACCTCATATATTAAACATATTTGTAAGCTAAGTTCTTGAGATATCATTAAATCAACCTGTATATTGTGCACTCACATCCTCTGATGTTTTGTGCATTGTTTTCTTTTGCTGTTTCTTAGGCCCAGAATGAAAGAAACAGCTCTTGCAGGGATGATAATCCAAACACTCTTGAATCGCTGGGTCCGGCTGACCACCCAGTCATATTTTCCAGGATCAGATGGGGGCTTCCTTGACTTAGGGAAAAAAATGACAGCCCCTTAGTGATTCATGGTAGTTTGGAAATTCCATAGATGATGGTGTGAATTCTAATTTATTACATAAAAATGCCATAGAACGGGAGACATTTACAAGATCTCAAACATCTAAGGCAATCTTTTTTAACAACGAAACAATTAAACAGTCATTTTAATACAATTCCAGTATTCTTTCTCTCTATAAATATAATCCACAGGCCAGGCATGGTGGCTTATGCCTGTAATACCAGCACTTTGGGAGGCTGAAGCGGACGGATCACAAGGTCAGGAGATCGAGACCATCCTGGCCAACATGGTGAAACCCTATCTCTACTAAAAATACAAAAATTAGCCGGGCGTGATGGTACGCGACTATAATCCCAGCTACTCAGGAGGCTGAGGCAGAATTGCTTGAAACCAGGAGGCGGAGGCTTCAGAGATCGTGCCACTGTACTCCAGCCTGGGTGACAGAGCAAGACTGTCTCAAAAAAAAAAAAAAAATCCATGAATATTTGCATTTAGTGTAGGGAAGTGGGAAGTCAACAGCGCTTGGCCCATCCTCAGACCCAATCCTAGCCCAGGCAAGGAGGGCTGGCTGAGTCTTGGAAGGCCACCAGGCAAGGGAAGAGGGTGGGCAGCCAGTTGCCCTGAGAGGTTGGAGAAGGTTGTGAGCAGAAAGGAACAGAGATTCTCTCTTTGGGGATGGGGAGCCCCAAAGGGAGAAAATGAAGAGGCCAAGGGGTGAGGGTGAGGGGCCCCCAAGGGTGGGGAGAGATGCTTGGGATAAATGTAGGCTTAGTGTCAAGGGGAACAGAGGACAGAGACATGCTAGCTGATGGGAAGGGTGGGTGTTCCAAGACTTACCAGGATGCTGGGCTTTTCACCTGTAGGACACTTCCAGGACAGTAGCTGCAGCCTATGAAAGGGAGGTGGTGGTGAGAACACAGTGGAGGAAGTGAGTGGTGGATTAGATTGCTCAATGCAACCCAAGGGTGGAGCTCCTGAGGGTGTGGGATGATTTTGATAAATTTGAATAATTAGTCCCCAGGTCAGCCCTCAGATGCACAGTCATTTCATGGACTCATAGAGTTTATATTGGAAAGGGACCTGATGGGTTTTCTAGCTAGTCTTTCCATTTTACAGATGGGGAAACTGAAGCCCACAGAAAGGAAATGGCTTGCCCAGGATTGCGTGGATTTCTCTCATCTTTGCTGTATCTCAGAGCCCCTGGCTCCTTCAGCTGCGCTGTTTGAGTCTCCTGGCACTCCAGCTGCCTCAGGTTTCCCTGTCGTACCCTTGGCAGTAGTACCAAAGCTCTTGAATGTCTTTCACGTGTCAAGTGGGAGCAGCACACTAAGACGACAGAGATGGACTGAAGCTTCTGGTGAGTCTGGTGGTGTTCCTCCCTGAACTTGATGCATCTACTCCTTGGCCCCACTCTTGCCTTCATTTTACCCCTCACTCCCCAACCGTCTGCTCTGACCACAAGTCCATCTCAGGTTATTGATATTCCTTCTTGGTTCATACACTTAGCATTGGGTCTGAGGACCCCAACTCTGCAGCAGCTACCACCCTTGGAGCCAAGACCCTCTAATTTGGAAAAAAAGCCTTTTGGTAGAAGTGAAGATCCCACCCAAGTCCAAATACATTTTTCAAAACAGTATTGAGTGACCCTAGGCATGTATTTTATCAATTTGCTATTGATTGCAAGTGAATTAATTAATCCAGGTAGAGCCATGAATGCTAATTCTGCTCCCTCCCAAGCTCTCTCTTCCATTACTCCTTACCCTATCTCTTGCTCCATGCATCCCAGGGCCCAGAGGGGATGCAAAGCCTGTGGCAGACGCACTTAAACTGCCTACCTATCCCAAAGAAAGAATCTTTGAGACCAACTGTTTAGCAAATGTTTCTTAGTCTTCATTACATCTCTTTCTCGTGCTGGGGAAGAATGCAATGCCACCTGGCCAGTTGATGCGAAAACCAGATAGAGGCCCATTACACATGAAGAGAAGCAGATGAGAGCAGAGCTGGCTGAGCAATTCTGGGCAAGTGACTTTTCCTTTCTGAGTCTCAGTTTACTCATCTATAAAATGGGGCCAATGCAAAATCCAACTCGTGGGGCTGTGGTGAGGATGAAATGTGGGATTGCTTGTAAAGCACTTAAGACATATATAAAGTACAATGTTAGCTTTCATTGTTGTGATCATTATCATTGGAAAGTTTATTCACTGATATCAGGCTGCCTCTCTCACCACATCCCCACTCAAGGGAAAGCAGTGGGCAGTGGGTCTGCTTTCAAGGCTGACTTGGATGATATCTAATTTGCTTTGACCTGTGTATTAATTGTCATATTAACTGTAATGTTGAGTGTCTGCCAGGTTCTGGCTTCTGGTCAAAGTGCTTTTCAGAATTTATATCAGTTAATCCTCAGGACAACCTCATGAGGTAGGCACTTTCTGGATGAGGAAACGAAGACTCTGAGAGGTTAAGAAACTTACCTAGAGTGACACAGCTGAACTAGATTTTCAGCAGCTTAAAACACTTCTAAAAATCTGTTCTCAAATTCTATATCCTGTTTACTGTAATAAGGAGCAGGATCCAAGCCTCAAGTTTCTGAGCTCCTTTAGGTACCTCCCTGTGTCTCAGACAGCCAGATACAAAGGATGTAAAGAGGGGAGTCCAGATTTGACATTTCGTAGTCAGCCTCTTTCTTCATGCCCCTTAGGTCAATTTCACTTCCATAGAGATCACTGCGGTTATACATAGGGTGCAGTAAATTAAAAAACTGGCTTCCGGTGTGGGAGCTCACACCTGTGATCCCAGCACTTTGGGAGGCTGAGATGGGTGGATCACTCGAGGCCAGAGTTCAAGACCAGCCTGGCCAACATGGTGAAACCTTGCTTCTACTAAAAACGCAAAATTTAGCTGGGCGTGGTAGTGCACACCTGTAATCCTAGCTACTCGCGAGGCTGAGGCATAAGAATTGCTTGAACTTGGGAGGCAGGGGTTACAGTGAGCTGAGATTGTGCCACTGCACTCCAGCCTGGGCAACAGAGTGAGACCCTGTCTCAAATAAAACCAAAACCAAAATAAAAACCTGGCTTCTAATCCTGATTCTGCCATTTATGGTCAGGGTGAGCTTGGAAAAGTCATTCTTTCTGGGCCTGGTGTGTGCCTTTGGAAAATGGGAGCTTCTTCTAAGTCTATTCTGTCTAGCATGGTAGCTACTATTTAAATTTAAATTAATTAAAATAAAGGCCAGGCAAGGTGGCCCATGCCTATAATCCCAGCACTTTGGGAGGCCAAGGTGGGTGGAATGCTTGAGCCCAGGAGTTTGAGACTAGCCTGGGCAACATGGTGAAATCCTGTCTCTACAGAAAAAAAACAAACAAAAAAACAAACAAAAAAAGCAAACAAAACATTGGCTGAGTGTAGTGGTATATGCCTGTAGTTGCAGCTACTTAGGAGGCTGAGGTGGGAGAATCACCTGAGATCTGGAGGTTGTGGCTGTAATAAGCCAAGATCATGCCTCTGCACTCCAGCCTGGGCATTGGGGTGAGACCCTGTCTCATACACCCGCACACACACAAAAACAAAAAAAGGGAAAAAAATGAAAATGAAAATTGAGATCCTTAGTCACACTAGTCACATTTCAAGTGCTCAGTAGCCACGTGTGACTAGTGGCTACCATATTGGATAGGGCAGATCTAGAACAATTCTATTACTGCAGAAAATCCTTTCGTACGGCACTGTCTAGGTGAAGACTTAGTTGTCTTTAGCTCTAGGGTTCTACACTTCTCAGGAGCCTTAGAGGAGGCTGAAGTTTCCAGATCCCTTCCATTAGAAGTACGTCCCCAGCATCTCAGACTGAACAGTCACCTACCTGCTGTTATTGGAGTGGCCACCGATATCTTCAATGTGCCTCAAGGTTGGATGGTAGTCAGAGTGGTTACACAGAAAAAAAATGAAGCAGCCTGGATGATGAAACTTCTAGTTTGAGAGGGGGAAATCCAGGAGGTCCTCCCGGGGAGGTGATCCCACAGAGGAACAGTAAGGTCTGTCCTGGGACTTTGACCCAGGACAGGTGCCACCTAGTGATTCTGGGATGAGCGCTGTGTATTTTCACATCTTCCTGTCTGATGGCTTCTGGAGGAGCCTACCAGTCTGAAGGTGGAGATTTGCCTACCCACCGTCTGTCTCTGAGTGTTTTGAACCTGCACTTCCTTTTTTAACAGGGAAGATGCAGGCATCCCAGCCCCCCTCAACAGACTTGTCTGAACTCACACGCAGTTTCTTCCTTCTTTCCATGGTCAGAGTGAGAAATGTCCCTCCTTCTGTTGCCGTTGAATCCCCTGCACCTGACCGTGGGACCCATTGCCTCTCTGATCCTTGAGGATCCTGCTTTCTCTCCCCGCTGTCCTGGCTCGTTTCCTTCCACTGCACCTTCCTCATGTCTTTACCATGCTCCCTCTGTCCTAGTACCCTTTTGCTAACACAGCTGCTCTCTCCACTTCCTCTGCTGCTCAACAAATACACTGCAACTGGCTTCCTTCCTACTGCTCCACCGAAATAGCTTTTGCCAAGGTTTCCAATGACCTCTGGGTTGCTACACCCAGCAAATTCATTTTTCTTAGACGAAACTGCTTTTTTTCCCCCTAAGACAGCAGATTGAGGCAGTGTTAGCATGCCTCTCCCACTTGGAAGGACAGAGTAGTATGTAGAGATTCACACTCTGAATTTTTTTTCTCCAGGAACTGAACAGGAAAACTGGAAGAATCCACAGAACTTTTGAAAGAAGTGGCAGGCTGCAGCCTACTCTGTGAGACAGGCAAAACACTCACCTCTAAGTAGAATAGTACTGGACTCAGGAAAAAACGGCTGCCTATTTTCAGTGATCACCACTGCTTACAACACCTTGACTAGCCAGAAGTCCTGAGTCTGTCCACGTGATAAGTTCACTATAATTATAATCAGCATTCGAGAAAGTTAGCACTCTAAGACTATCTACTGCCAGGGAACCTTGCAGAGTTTATGTCACTCCCCTCCCACTTCTGTCAGAGGTGGTGCTGGTATCCACTGCTGGGAGTCTTGAATACAGGTCACATTACTGGATCCCTTGTAGACATTCCCTAGCACCAGCCCAGAGTCTGGCTAGACCCAGAAGAGCACTGTAGTTGGCTCTCAGGAAGTCTCATTCTTAGAGGAAGGGGGAGAACATCACATCAGGGGACTACCCTGTGGGACAAAAGCATTTGAATGACGGGCCTTGAGTCAGATCTTTTCACTGGTGGGAAGTTTCCTACAGCAGAGATACAATTGCTGTGCTGGGCAGAGGAGGAAAAGTTTGCACTTCTACCCCAAAAGGCAGGCAGCCTCTGGTATTGTGAAGGGTCTTAGAGAAGGGGTCCTTGTTCCCCCTGCTATACCACTGCAGACAGAGCTGGGGCTTCTCCCAAAGGAATGCAGCATTGATGCACCTATAGACAGACTTCCTGGAAAAAACCAGAGTGATTGCATCCTCATGGGAGGAGCACTTTTCACATTCAGGCTTGCATGACAGGCAGTCACAATTCCTCTCTGCTTGGAACATCAACATTTCTACTGATGAAAATAACTGCCTGTCTGATCTGAATAGCCAGAACTCTGGGACAGGAGTGAGGCTGGGAGGTGAATAGCTTTCCAGCTGGCCTGGTGGGGGTCCTGAGGTAGCTCCTACTCTTCACCCTGAGAAAACCTCAGCACATCTAATTGAGAGCTCCCCCAGCCACCTTCGTCAAGGCTGAGATCTCTGCCCACCATTGGGTATTACATCTACCCACCCGCTTTAGCTACAACTGGTGCCTACCCAGGGATACTTCCCCTACTTGTCTGAAGCCTGAATGATCAACTCAGTAAATAAAATATTGGGAGAAAAATTAAATAAACAAATAAAGAGTACACCATGAGAGAATGAATAACCTTAAAGAGATTCCTGCGTTTCAACCCCATAGGAGACAGTAAACCTTCCCACACACTAAGTACATAATTACTACCACCAAGATCTGGGAAAGCCAGTGCCCAAAGACTCTAACTAAGGAACTCACACAGAGTCTTCACTCCTAAAAGCCAAAAATCTTCACCCATGAAAACCAAGGATCAAATTAGGCTAAAATAAACTATAAACATTAAAGTCAGATCCTTAAGAAGAAAGAAAAAGAAATTAAAAAAAATAGCCAAATCAAAAATAATTCAAGAATAACTTGAAAATAATTCAAGAATAACTAGTCTACCCAAATGAGAAGGAACCAGAAAAGTAATCCTAAGAAGGGCTAAAGGAAGGAGCTTTATCCAATTTTCACTGGTTTCCAAAGTTAATTTTGTAAAAGTACTTTTTAAGGTACGATTCATGCGTTCTACCTGTCCAGAGCTCTGGGGTCGGTAGGCACAATGTAATTTCCACTGGATATCTAACGCCTTGCTGACAAGATTTAAGCAGAAATATTAAACCCAGCATGGACAGAGACATTCATGGCCTGGGGGTCTGGAGAATCAGCAAGCTAGGAGTATTATAACCAGTAGAAGTAGGAATAAGGTTATAGCCAATGCTTCTTGCCACATAGAGACTGCTGTAGCGGGAGAGAATGTGTCCTCCGCTTGGCTTTGTATCCAAGGTACTTCTGATGCTTCCATGACATCCTTTAAATTAAAAGGATAAACTATTGCAGAAAGATAAACAGTTGCAGGTGTAGGGGCTTTCAGTTATCAGCAGATACATTCCAAGGGGCAGCTGGTACTACCAGCAGACGCATCCCCAGGAGTGGCTGGTATAGCTTAACTCGGTATCTTATCAGCAAGGACATTCCTGGTTCTGCTTGGAGTCAGCTTAACCCAGCTATGTGCTCAGGGAAAGGTTAAAAAAAAGGGGGGGGGAGAGAGATCCAAGATGGCCGATTAGCAACAGCTCAGGAATGTAGCTCCCAGTGAAAGCACAGAGAACGAGTGGACGCCGCACTTTCCGACGAATTTTTGTTGCCCACAGACCGGGAGATTCCCAGCAGAGGAGACACACGGGTCGCCAGTGCGACTCTTTTGGCTGGCGC
>PVKP010044279.1:0-16826 GCA_004027715.1 Plecturocebus donacophilus | reverse complement strand
TGAGCTTATGCTCCCATCCTACTCAAAATGGGCCAGGCCCTCTCCTAGAGGGTTGGTGCCCTGGCTAGGGCAGTGAACGGGGCAAGGACAGGGGTGCTGACAGCTGGGGCCAGGACAGGGCTGATTGGTTGGGAGGAGGCGCCCCACCCATTGCCCTGCACATACATGCTGCCCTCACCTCCCTGGCTGGTGGGAGAGCTGCCCTGGGTAGGATGGGGCAGCAGGGGACCTGGGAGGAGGGGAGGTTTGAACTCAAGGGCCCTGGCTGGACTCCCGCCTCCCCTGCTAACTTGCACCTCGGAGCCTCCGTTTCGTTGCAGCTCATGAGTGTGGTGACGCAGGCTGTGGGACTGAGGGCCAGGAATGGTGACTATCTTTACCTAGGGCTGGGCCTGGCCCGGAGGAGAGGGCTCATGGGCAGAATGAAAGATGAAGTGGGGGAAACCTCCTGGGATCTGGGAGGAGGGCAGAGCCTTGTCCTGAGTTCCCAGACCAGCATGCTGGGGAAGACAAGCTCCCAGGGATAGCCTGGCAGCCCTCTGTCACCTCTCGGCCCAGGCAGACTCTGCTTCCTCCAGCTTCCTGCTCCCCTGCCATTTCAGCCCTGGATTTCTGGAAGCGCTTTTGAGAGGCAGATGTTTGCCAGTCTGCCTGTGCTATTGATTTATGTCTTAGTGAGCCTCGCCTTTCCAGTGATTAATATTTGATTTACACCCTGAGTTTGTCCTGTTTCTGATCTCTTTCGAACTCATTAAATCTTCTTTAATGGAGCCTCTAACTTTATCCTTCGGAGCTTATCCCCCAGAGGCAGCCCCTGGCTCCCTTCGTTGGCTTCTGACCCATTTATTTGCCGTTTGAAAAAACAAGCACACATTTGGCTCGATGTTCTGCAGGCTGCTGCCAGGGGGTGGTGTGGCTTGTTAAACGGCACAGCTGCCCCGCCCTGCCACCGTGGGAGCGTCTTCGTCTAATTGAATTTAGTTGTGCTGAAAGGGTCAGGTCGCATTGCCATCGTTGGGCAGACTTTAACCTGCCGATGGCTGTTTCCGGGGTGGGTGATGCTCAGGGCTCTTGGGTTCTCAGGGCTGGCAGAGATCTCACTGAGCATCTGAGCCGGTAGTTGGCCCACTTTGCTCTGATCCCAGGTGGGAGCATGGTTAGAAAGGTGAGCCCCTTGGGCAGGACTAGAATGATGGCAGAGCTGACTTCCGGGGAGGAGTGCATGCATGCTGAGTCCTTTGCCGTGCATGTGAAGTGGCAAGGACTTCCTATTCGTTTTCACATCTGATCCATGCGACACTCCCGGGCGGCAGAAGCTCTATTTTAGAGATGGGAAAATGGAGGCTGCACACCCTTTGCAGGGGACTCAGCAGCTCAGAGGCAGAGCCCGGAATGGCACCCAGGGGGTCTGAGCCCAGGGGGTGCTCTGCGGCCTCTCTACAGAGCAGTCTTGCTTCTGCCTCTGAGGGTGGAGGGCAGGTGCTGGCAACCATCCCACAGCACATGAGACAGCCCCAGCACGAGGAGCTCTGCGGGAAGTAGAAAGGTTCCTGTTTAAAGTTTCCTTTCTTGTTAAAGACTAAGTGTGCTAGTAACTTCCTTAAGGCGTATCCTATGTAGCTGTTAGACATGCCATGCTTACAGGCACATAGTACATTCTGTGTCCTTGTACTTTAATCAAGATACCTGTGCTGGACATGCTCACAGGCATGTCCCAGCTCTCCACTGCTTTTATGTTTAGAAAAGTTTTAAGTTGTTAGCCAATCAGGTTTTAGTTTAGATTGTGAGGTCTGGCTTCAGCCAACAGAAATCAGGCGCAGCAGTAAGGACGATCCCAAATGCATAAGACATAAATTCGTGTGTTTTCCTTTGTTCTTTATACTCTTGTGGCACGATGGCTAGTGAGGGTACCCTTCCTGCAGTCCAGGAATTAAAAATTGCATTGCTGAAAGATCCTTTGTCTCAGTGCTAATTTTTCTTTGTGGCACTGAGCATCTATTTCCAACAAGTTCTCACCCCCAGGGTGCACAGTGGAGGAGGTAAAGGAACCCTGCCCTAGCAGGACCAGCCCTGACCTCGGATGGCTTGTCCACACCCCGACAGTCCCACTGTCTCCAGAAGCTCTGGATTTATTAATTTCGGAAGTCTGGAGATGGACAAGTATTGGGTTTATCTGTATGGAAGGATGGTAGATTTTATATCCAAGAGGGACTAAAGAGACAGCTCTTGCAGCTAGCAGAACGTGCTGTCTGCCTGCACTGAGGCACAGGAATGATGCCATGCAGCCACAAGGACCTCGTATAGGCTGAGTCCATATATAGGAAATGTCCAGCAGAGACAAATCTGCAGAGACAGGAGATTAGTAGCTGCCCAGGGTTGAGGGTGGGCGTGAGGGGTTAGGGGCCATCGACGAAGGGAAGGCATTAGGAAATGGGCTGAACTCTGGCCCTTGCCTCCCAGTGGCTGCTCGGATGAGGAAATGCCTCAAGCTGGAACGCAGAAGGCATCTGCCTTCAGCCCAGTTTGGCTTCTGATTTTTCTCCCTTCTGTGTTCTGCACTTTCTATTATGCAGTTTACTTTATGATTTTATGAGGGCATTAGAATGGTCAGTGCTTTTTTCCCTTTTTCTATGTTTTCTGATTTTTCTAATATGCACATTTGTAATGTAAAGCGGGATCTAATAAAAAGTAAAACCCAACCCCCTCTCCACTGCAAACAGACAAAGCGCAGCAAAGCACAGGAGAATAATACTTGACTTCCCACTCCCCAGCACCGGGCTTCAGCAGCTGGAGGGTGGGCTGCAGGAGCTGGTGGGGGCAGAGCAAGGGCCACTGACCCTCCTGCCCTCTTGTTGGGGGAGGTACCTTTTCTCTTCTTCCTCCAAGCCTCTTCTACAGAAGGGGCCCAGCAGCCACCATAACCCGGAGTGTGGCTGCCCCATGTGGGCCATTCTCCCGCTCAGTGAGCCTCCAGTCTCCCTTCACCCAGTCCTTCTGTGAGGGAGCCAAGGCCACGATTCAGGGCAGGGTAAAGGAGGAGGAAGTGTAGATTGGTCTGGGTCTGAGCCACTTCCTCCAGCCTGGCCTTCCCCGTGTTTTATATGTTAGTCTTTGCCTGGGTTGGAGGGTGTGTTTGTGCAACTGGCCCATCTTCCCTCAGCTGGGTGAGGTCCATTTCTGTCCCAGCTGCAAGGGCGGGATGCCTGTGCTGCTTTCTGTTCTTCCTAGACAGGGTGAGAAAGAAAAATCAGGCATAGTCAAGGAGTGTATTTGTCCATTCTTATGTTGCTTTGAAGAAATAAATGTCTGAGACTGGGTAATTTATAAAGAAAAGAGGTTTAATTGACTCACAGTTGCACACAGCTGGGGAGGCCTCAGGAAACTTACAATTATGGTGGAAGGGAAGCAAACATGTCCTTCTTCACGTGATAGCAGGAAGGAGAAGTGCCAGGCAAAAGGGAGGAAAAGCCCCTTGTAAAACCATCAGATCTCGTGAGAACTTGCTATCATGAGAACAGCATGGAGGTAACTGCCCCCATGGTTCAATTACCTCCCACTGTGTCCCTCCCACGACACGTGGGAATTATGGGAACTACAATTCAAGATGAGATTTGGGTGGGGACACAGCCAAACCATATCAGGAAGAGAGGGTGTGGCTAACTTAGCAGGTATCGGGGGAAGCTCCTCTGATGAGGTGACATTGAGCAGGAAATTTTGCACCCATTAATGAAAAGAACTCTGAAAAAGAACAGTGGGGAATTTCCTCAATTTGACAAAGGTCATCTGCAAAAACATATAGCTAACCTTGCACCTAATGGTGAAAGATAATGCTGTCCCCGTAAGATCAGGAAGAAAGCAAGGATGTCTACTCACCACTTACTCAACTAAGCGCTGAAATTCTAGCCAAGGCTATAAGGTAAGAAAAGGAATTAAAAGACATATAGATTGTTAAGGCAGAAATGAAGCTGCCTCTGTTTGCAAATGATATCATCTATCTGGACTATTCCAAGGAATCTACAAAAAACATCCAAGAACTGGTAAATGGGTTCATCAAGGTTGCAGGATTCAAAATAAACATAAAAAAAAACCAATTGTATTTCAATATACTAGCAATGAATACATAGACACCAAAATGAAAAACACTATGCTATTTATAACTGCTTAAAAATGAAATATTTTGTTATGAGTGTAACAGAGTGTGTATAGGATTGTACATTTATTTTATTTATTTATTTTTTTGAGACAGGGTCTCTCTCTGTCACCTAGGTTGGGGTGCAGTGGTATGATCATGGCTCACTGCAGCTTTGACCTCTTGGGTGCAAGGGTTCCTCCTACCTCATCCTCCCTACTAGCTTGGACTGCAGGTGCATGCCACTATTCCTGGCTAGTTTTAAATTTTTTATAGAGACAGATGCTGTGTTGCCCAGGCTTGTCTTGAACTTTTGGCCCCAAGTGATTCTCCTGCCTCAGCCTCCCCAAGAGCTGGGATTACAGGCATGAGCCAGCAATCCCTGCCAGGATCGTGTGTTCACTACTACATAATTCTGACTAAAGAAATAAAAGATCTAAATACATAGAGAAATATGTTTTGCTCCTTTATTGGAAGGCTCAACATAGTAAAGATATCATTTTCCCCTAAATTGATGCACTGGTTTAACCCAATTCCTATCAAAATCTCTGTGAGATTTTTTTTTGTAAATATGAACAAGATTATTTAAAAGTCTATTTGGAAAGACAAGAGAACTTGAATAGCTAAAACAAATTTTCAAAAGAAGAATATGATTTCAAGACTTACTATATGGCTGTCATGATCAACATTGCGTTGCAGTGGTGAAGGAAACACCTATAGATCAAGAACCCAGACACAGACTTGCACAAATATGCCCAATGTATTTGACAAAGGGGCAAAAGCAATTCAATGGAGAAAAGAGAGCCTTTCAGCAAGTGATCCCAGAGCAATTAGCTGTTCATAAGGCAAACAAATGGAACCTTGAACAAAATCTCACACCTTATGCAAAAATTAGCTAAAAATGGATCATGAAACTAAATGTAAACTATAAAACTTAGAAAAAAAACGTAGAAGAAAAGCTTTGAGATATAGGACCAGGCCAAGAGCTCTTAGGCTTCATTCCAAGAAGCAGAATCCATAAAAGGAAAGATGGACAAGTTGGGCTTCATCAAAATAATAACTTATGCTCTGTGAAAGACCCTGTTAAGAGGCTCAAAATACAAATTACACAGTGGGAAAGAATATTTGTAAACCACATATTTGACGAAGGACTAGTATCTAGAATATATAAAGAATACTCAAAATTCAGTAGTAAAAAAGCAAGTCATTCAATTGGAACATGGCATGAATGAGTGAAAAGGCATGAATAGATGTTTCCCCAAAGAAGATATACAGATGGCAAATAAGCACATGAAAAGATGTTCAATTTGGCTATCCATCAGAGGAATGCAAATTAAAATCATAATGAGATATTACTAAATATCTGTCAGAATGGCCAAAATAGAAAAATGTGACTATAGCAAAGGCTGGTGAGAAGGTGTCCAAACAGAATTCCTCATACACTGCTGGAGGGAATATAAAATATTGTAGCCATTATAGCAAAGATTTTAGTAGTTTCTTAAGAAAAACAATAACAACAACAACAACAACAACAAAAAATGAAGCATGCAGTTACCATACGACCTGGCAATTGCACTCCTGAGCATTTATCCCAGAGAGATGAATACTTGTGCTCACACGGAAACCTGCATATGTAACTTTATTGCAGCTTTATTTGTAATAGAAACTGGAAATACCTAGATACCCTTGAATAGTCTATGGTTTAGCAAACTAGCACGCCCAAACCATGGAATACTACTCAGCAATAAAATTATTGATGTGCATGGCAACCCACATGAATCTCCAGAGAATATCATGGAATGAAGAAAGCCAGCCCCACCGGGCGCGGTGGCTCACACTTGTAATCCCAGAACGTTGAGAGGCTGAGGCGGGTGGAACATGAGGTCAGGAGATAGAGACCATCCTGGCCAATATGGTGAAACCCCATCTCTACTAAAAATACAAAAAAATTAGCTGGGCATAGTGGTGAATGCCTGTAATCTCAAGATCGTGCCTCTGTACTGCACTCTAGCCTCGGCGACAGAGAGAGAATCTGTCTCCAAATAAATAAAGCCAGCCCCAAAAGGAACAAAGCAAGGATGCCCATTCTCACCCCTTTTATTTAGCTTAGTCCTGGAAATTCTAGCCAGAGCTATAAGGTAAGAAAAGGAATTAAAAGACATATGGATTGTAAAGAAAGAAAAGAAGCTATCCCTATTTGCAAATGATATCATCTATGTAGAATATTGCAAGGACTCTACAAAAAGTCTCTTAGAACTAGTAAATGAGTTCAGCAAGGTTGAAGGATACAAAGGAAACATCTGCATGAAACATCTGTACAAAAGAAACATGCCGTATGGTTCCATTTATGTAACTGTATTAGTCTGTTTTCACACGGCTATAAAGAAATACCAGAGACTGGGTAATTTGCAAAGGAAAGAGGTTTAATTGACTTGCAGTTCCACATGGCAGGGGAAGCCTCAGGAAACTTACAATCATGGTGGAAAGTGAAGGGGAGGCAAGCACCTTCTTCACAAGTCGGCAGGAGAGAGAAGATAGCATGTGAGGGAGGAATTGTCAAACACTTATCAAACCATCAGATCTTATGAGAACTCACTCACTATCACTAGAGCAGTATGGGGGAAACCTCCTCCATGATCCAGTCCCCTCCTACCAGGCCCCTCCCTCGACAGGTGGATTACATGGGGATTACAATTTGAGATGAGATTTGGGTGGGGATGCAGAGCCAAACCATATCAGTAACATTCTTGCAATGACAACATTCTAGAAATGGAGAATGGATGAGCAACTGCCAGGAGTTAAAGAGGGGTGAGCATGGGCAGGAAGTGGGTATGGCTATGAAAGGGCTGCAGGAGGGACCCTGTAGAGGCAGAATGTTCTGTATCCTGGCTGTATCCATGTCAATATCCTGTTTGTAATATTGCACTACAGTTCTGCAAGATGCTACCCCAGGGGAAACTGAGTAAAGGGTCTATAGATCTCTCTGTATTATTTCTTAAAACTGCCCTTGAATCTTTATCTTAAAATAAAAAGTTTAATGAAAATTACATTTCAAAGGCAGTTTATATAATTACATAATAACTTTGTATGCAGCATTAATGCTTATATATAGTAAGTGCTAAATAAGGATGTGTTGACTCTTCAGAAAGCTCTTGGTAGGCACCTCCCATGATCAATGCCCCATGCGGGCCACAGGGAACAGTCAGCAGGGCAGGGCCCAGCCATGGGGCCCCTGGATGACCCCACTGCTGTAAGTCTCTAAGCTTCTTGGAGCATTGAGTTGGTCCTGAGCTCCAGGTGGGAGGTCAAGGGAGAGAAATGGGGGCAGGGACCCTGGTCTGTTCTCAGGGTACCCTGCCTAGTCCTGGGCATGGAGAGGGGACTTTGACAATTTCGAGGAAGGAGACTTCGAACCTTGGGCTCCATGCCAGGTGGGGCCTAGGGTGGAGTCCAGCTTGCCTAGGTCAGTGGGTGGTTGTTATGGTTACCCACAGAAGCATGAGGGATCCTCACCCAATGTGGTTCTGATGTCAGGGCTGGTGATGCCCTCGCCCTCTGCCTGACACAGACCCACGAGGGGTGAGAGTCCCATGCGGGCAAGGGCTGGGGTGGTTTGAGTCTCCCACCAGTGCCAGGTTTCTGCTACAGCTTGCCCAGGTGTGGGGTGCAATCAAAGCTGTTGGCAAACGTCACCAGGTGAAGCCGGGACCTCGGTATAGTTGTCTTGCTGGGGACCCCTCTGGTCTCACTGTTTTGCCTTCTGCCCCTCAGCAGGGTGTGCCATACTCCATGTCCTCTGGGGGAGGGACATCCCTGCACCATCTCTACAGGTTCTGGGGTAAGGCCTGGCTGTGGCGCCCCTTCCTGTCCCTGCGTTCTTGGTGATGATGCCGCTCGCTGCTGGGCTCCAGGACTGGCGCCTCATCCCCCTTCTCCTCGCAGCGTTTCCTCTGCTGGGCTTCCAGCTGTTCTGTGGTTCCTCCTCATTTAGAGCCTGGGAAGCCCTCCGAAGAGCAGCTGGCCGGAGGAAGGGGAAGGCTTGGCCTTGGGTACCTAGGTGTAGCCAAGGACTCCCTGACCTGCTTGGCGCTACAAGGGTTGCTCCCTGTGCTGGGCATGGGTGGACACAGGAGATCTGGCCCTGCCCACAGGGAGCCCGCACGCTTCTCTGACATAGTAACTCCCAGGGAAGAATGGAGGGGTAGTTTGGTTCTGTCCCAGCAAGGCTGGCATTGCACAGCTGCCTGTCTCGGGAGGAGATGGGGAGTAACCGGAAGGACAAGTGAGGCCAGGAAGTCCTCCTGAAGTCTCTCCCCATGTGGCCATACGCATCATTTTAGAAACTTTCAGAGGCTCTTCCTGCACATAAAGATGATTCCAGAAGCATGCGCCTCTCTCCACCAGCCTCCCTGACTCTCCTCATCCCAGGCTCTGGCTGACCTGGCCCTGGCAGTCTACACTGGCTCCGAGTCCTCAGCCTGGCCCTTCTCCTGCTGGAAACAGCTTTATCTTCTGGAAACAACCATGAATATACAGGGGTTGCTCACAGTATTGTTTGCACCAAATGGGGACAGCTGGGAGCTGTCCCTTGTCTACGAGTGGGGGTGGCTGCATAGTCACAGGGTGCTGTGTAGTTTCCCACTGGGACACTGTGTAGGGGGGAGCCCTGTTAGACACAGTGGTTGGGGGCTCTCAGGTGGCTCGGGCCGGGCACTCAGGACCCTGGGAGGGTGCGTGCTGGTGAGCAGGACCTCCCGGGCAGTGCGCACGGCGTCTCCTCAGCTGGGTCTGTGCTAGGCCAGCCATGGCCGGTGCTCTGAAGAGCAACCAGAAGGCAGGGCTGGGCTCCAGCTTCAGCAGGGCTGGGTCACGCTCTCTGGGTCGGGTCCATGTGCAGCCAGTGGCCGTGGATGAGAGCAGCTGGTGTGAGGGCATCTCCCGTGTGAGGGGCATGAGGGCAGACAGAACAGGGCCGGTCTGAGGGCAGCCCTGGGCAGGAGAGGACGGTGCCATGCTGCTGCATGTGGGTGTGTGGGCATGAGTGCTTCTGTGTGTCTGTGACTGTGCATATGTGTGTGTCTGTGTCTATATTTGTGCATGTGCATGCATGCATGTATATGTGTGCATGTGTGTTTATGTGTGTGTGTGTGTGTGCGTATTTGTGTGTGTGAGAGAGATCTGCTAGCACACAACTACCTTGCCCATTGGGAAACGTGGCCCCATTGGCGTCTGGGTTCTGGCCCCTGTCCGCTTCCCTTTCTTGGGGAGGAACTGAGATGGAGGAGGGATGAGGAGGAGGGCGCTTTCTTCCCCACATAGTCAAGATATATTCAGGAGAAAAGGCACTTTGCCAAACAGGAAGAAAAGTATGAGCCCATTTTTAGAGAGCTCGTTTTAGAAAAACATAGCAATGAATGCTTAGGAAAATTACTGGAAGGATCCTACAAAAACATGTCAAGTGGTGTGTTTGCAGTGATAGGATTTTGGGTGATCTTTATTCCCTTCTTTTGGCTCGTCTGCATTTTCTAACATTTCTACAATAAACATCTATTACTTTGTAATAACAACCAAAAAGTTATTTTCACAGTTGGCCTGGAGCTGCAACAGGGATTCAGATGAGCCGCTTTCTGAGCGGCCGCCCGGGCGGGCATGTTCTCGCTTCTGCGGTGCCCAGAGGTGGTGGGGACGCTCGGCGGAGGTAATAACCAGCTTCTTTGAAGGTTTCTTGCTCCCACCTTCGCACTGCCTTGGTGTCGGAGTGTCTGTCTTTTTGGGGTGCGTAGGATTTGCTGACCCTTCATAGTGGCACTTGTCGCGGAACCCATTCACTCTCCCCAAGGCCCCATAGCACAAGCCCGGGCTGGTTTCCATGTGGGGCTTGCGTGACCTCAGGGTCCTGGCTCTGGCCTGCAGCCTCTGGGCTTTCAGGTGCAGCCCCTGTTTCTCAGGGCCTGGGGTTAGGAGCGGTTATGACGCAGGGTTCCCGGGCCACATGTGTGAGTGCCAGAGACCTTGGACAGATCCCTTAGCCTTTCAGAGCCTCAGCTCCCTCATGTACACAGAAGGGGATGATAATATCATCCACCGCACAGGGCTGCTGAGAGATCCAGCGACGCCTGAGGCATCTAAAGCACATGGAGTAGTTCCCGGCGAGAAGCAGGCACTAAGTGAGTGTTTACTATTGTCGTGATCGTTGGTGCCACAGGCATGTCTGCGGCCAAGATGACAGTCCCCAAAGACGCCCGTGTCTTAACCCCCAGGACCTGTGATGGTGCCAGGTTACGTGTGCTGTGGTTTGAATATGTCCTTCCCCAAATTCAGGCCAATGTGATGGTTTGAGGAGGTAGGGGCTTAGCAGGTGATCAGGCCATGGGGGCTCCTCCCTTGTGATTGGGGTCAGGGGCCCTGATAAATGGCATGACCCTCGTGTCCTTCTGCCTCCTGCCATGTGAAAACACCACATTCCTTCCCTCCCGAGGATGCAACCTTCACCAGACCCCAAATGCCGGTGCCTTGAACCTGGACTTCCAGCCTCCAGGACTGTGAGAAATAAATGCCTGTTCTTTGCAAATCACCCAGTCTGTGGCATTCTGTTAGAGTGGCACAAATGGACGAAGACATGTGGGGGGATGAAGGTGCAGAAGGAATTAAGGTTGCCAGTCAGCTGGCCTTACCACAGGGACATGAGCATGGACTCGCTGGGTGTCCCCAGTGTGGGGCCTGAAATGTGGAAGGAGGAGGCAGAGAATCGGAGGAAGGCATGGGGCCAGTCAGGTGCTGTCTGTGTGCTCTGCAGGTGGAGGAAGGGCCCCTAAGCCAAGGGATGCAAGCGGCCCTGGGATGGCTTCTCCCCTGGAGCCTCTGGAAGAAGCATAGCTCTGCCCACCTCCCGATTTTAGCCCAGGGAGACCATTGCAGCCTTCTGAACCGCAGGACTGTGGGATAACACGCGTGTTGTTGAAGGCACCAGGTTTTTGGTAATTTGTATGGCAGTGATGGGAAACCAGTCTAAGGGTGCTCTCAGTCCCCCTCGTGGAAGAAGGGCTGAGCAAGTGGGGCGGGTGCTGGCATCTCCCGGCGCCCCTCCGGCAGCTGTGTCTGGAATCTGTCAGAGCTGTGCGTCTCCCTTACCCACCTGAGATGCAGGCTTCTCTCCTGCCGGCTCTTCTGCCGGCTCCAGGGTGGGGTTGTAGGGGTGGGGTCTGACACTTTGAGGAGGTGGCTCTGGAGCCGCTGCTGTCAAGGCAGGGCTGCCTGGTTTCCCTAATGGATCTGATGTCTGGGGCGTGACCTCGTTGCCCCTGCCTTCTGCCAGCTGCCACCTTTGCCCAGGGGTTCCCGAATGTGCAAAGGGCAGAAGCCTGGCTCCCACTCTCTCCAAGTGCAGAAAAGGCTGTGGCCTTGATGGGAGACTGCGTCATGGTCTCTAGAATATCAGGAAATCTTAAGCCAGGGCAGTGGAGTGTGCTCCAGCAGGGACGGCTCACTCAGGCACATGGCTCCGATGAGTGCAGGCTCTCTTGCTGCTAACGGGAAGAGGTTTGCAGCCACCTTCATTAAAAGCTCCTGTGTTGGTGTGAAATCCCAGCTTCAGAAGTGCTGCCGGGAAGTGGCAGGGACAGAAAGCTCCCTCCGGGACCAGGACAGTGAGGAAGCAGTGTGGGCATTGCAGCCTCTCCCCTGCCCGCCACCTCACCTGCTCCGGCTCCCGAGGTGGGTCAGCAGGGCCAGGGACGTCCTCCTCATGGTGGCCTGCCAGGACCTTGATGGCTTCTTGAGCTCTGCGGAGAAGCTCCCTGAGGCCCCCTTCCCAGCCATCCCCTCTCCCCTGGGCGTCCCGAGCTGACCTCTCCTATACCGACCGTGAGTGCTCAGCAGGCCTGGCACAATTCTGAGCGCCTTTCCTGCTTTAAACAAGGCAACAACCCCAGCTCTCAGTGAAGCAAGCACTGTTATTGTTTCCATTTTATAGATGAGCAAACTGAGGCACAGAGAGGCAACTCAATTTCTCACAGTCACCCAAGCAAGAAGGCAGCAGAGCCAAGATATGAGCCCTGGCAGTCGGACTCTGGCACCTGACCACCTCTGTACACGCTGGCTAGGGCCACGTGCTGGAGCCGGGAGGGCAAGGTTTGCTCCGTGGTGACGTCAGGCTGAATATGAGGCAGCGCCTTGCAGCTTTCATATTTCTCCGGGATTTAGGGGCGTGGAATTATCTTTATGTTAAAAAGTATACACATATGACCACGGGTGGTGACTCACGCCTGTAATCCCAGCACTTTGGGAAGCCGAGGCAGGCAGCTCACTTGAGGTCAGGAGTTTGAGACAGCCTGGTCAACATGGTGAAAACTCGTCTCTACCAAAAACACAAAAATTAGCCAGGCATGGCTGGCTACACACCTGCAATCTCAGCACACTTGTAGTCCCAGCTACTCAGGAGGCTGAGGCCGGAGAATCGCTTGGGCCTGGGAGGCAGAGGTTGCAGAGAGCCGAGATTGCACCATTGCACTCCAGCGTGGGCCACAGAGTGAGACCCTGAAAAAAAAAAGGATACATATATAAGGAGCAAAAAGCAAAATTAGCTTGACGTTTTTAAAGGTCAAATAGGAGCATTAAAGACAATTTGGGCCGGGCGTGGTGGGTCACGCCTGTAATCCCAGCACTTTGGGAGGCTGAGGCGGGTGGATCACCTGAGGTCAGGCGCTCGAGACCAGCCTGACCAACATGGCGAAACCCTGTCTCTACTAAAAATACAAAAATTACCCGGGTATGGTGGCTTGTGCTTGTAATCCCAGCTACTCAGGAGGCTGAGGCAGGAAAATCGCTTAAATTTGGGAGGTGGAGGTTACAGTGAGCCGACATTGTGCCACTGCACTCCAGTCTGGGCAACAGAGCAAGACTGTCTCAAAAAAAAAAAAAAAGACAAGCTGAATTTTTGGGGGCCACCTGGGGGAGGGCACCTTGAAAGCCCTTTACCTCTGATTGGCATTTCTCTGGAGGCCACGCCAAGCCTTGAATTAACACAGAAGCACCTGGGAATGCGAAGTCCTCAGTGGGGGCAGGTGGCCGTCACAGTGTTCCTGTCCCTTCTCCCTGCCCGCCTGCTCCTCTGCGTCTGTTAGGCCTGGCCCATTGTCTTTTGGGGGCAGTTTCCACGTGAGGACTCAGTGTCCCGGAGAAGAGAGATTTCCTCTGTGAGCACAGGAAGATTCCTTTTGAGTCTGAAACTCAGTGAACAGAATCCCACCAGGAAGTCGGTTATGTTCTGTAAATCAACTCTCCAGCAGCCCCAGATCTTTCTTTGAGGAGTGGCCCGTGTGGTCACAGGTAGAGACGGTCACTGCATGGCCACCTGGCCCCAGTTCCAGTGGCCTGTTCAAGAAACCAAGAAACCAGGCTGTCAGGGCCCGGCTCACCCTCTGGCAGGAAGGGTGCTCGGGTTGTGGTTGAGTTCTGGGATAGGACTTGGTCCTCTTTGTGCCTAAGGGCCTGTGACCCACCAGCATTTCACCCAGATCCCAGGACCCCAGGGAAGCTGGGTTCGTTCGCCAATGTATGGGCTCCTCCGTCCACTCAAAGTTGGGGCAGCAGCGGGATTTCTTCTTGGCTTCTCTGCCTGCTGCTGCATAGTCATGCCAGGGTGGAGACTCTCCCAGGAGTCCACATCTGCATGTTTGAGTCATGCTTTCTCCCCGTCGGCCTCAGTTTCCTCCTGTGTGAAATGGGGATTGGGCCAGAGGCTCTCTCGGTCTACAAGAGTTCTGAGTGTTTCTGGTTCTCTGGCTTCACCAAACCACTTTCCAGCCATAGCTGGGGTTGCTGGGGCAGGGGCTTCAGTGGGGGACGTGGGGGGCATGGTCAGAGCAGGCTCAGGACTCAGGAGAATATGGCCAGCCTCTGAGCCAGGGAGACTGGAGGCTGTCCTGGCAGCACTTGGGAAATGCCAATTCCAGGCACAAAGGACACAGCAATGTGTATTCAGTCAGTGACTGTCTTCAAGTTGGAAGGCGGGTGTCATTTTGCAGGGGCCCAATTCAGGCCCAGAGGCTCCCAGACACAGGTGGCTCAGGGTTTAGCGGACATTTGACACTGGGCAAGGGAGCCGGAATCCATCAGCAGCTGTTCCCTGAGTTAACTGTCTAGGGGGCGAGCTTTGCCGGGCAGGATTTTCCTCCCTTACTCAACCTCGTGGGCTCTGCTGGTCCCTTGAACTCAGCTCACAGCTTTGGACATCTCTGCCTGTGTTCGTGGACCCCCGGGTGTGTCGTCTCTGCTTTCTGGGGTCCCAGGGACCTTTGTGCTCTCTCCAGTACTTCAGCACCCGTTGGAAACAGATGCTCAGCGCCACAAAGAGAAATCAGCACGGAGACAAAGGATCTTTCAGCAATGCAGTCTTTGCTTCCTGGACTGCAGGAAGGATACTCTCACTAGCCATTGTGCCATGAGAGCACAATGAACAAAGGAAAGCACACAGATTTATCACTTACGCATTTGGGGTCGTCTTTACTGCTGTGTCTAATCTCCGTTGGCTGGAGCCAGACCTCACAATTTAAACTAAAACCTGATTGGCTAACAACGTAAAACTTTCCTAAACAGGTAAAAGCAGTGGAGAGCTGGGCTATGCCTGTGAGCACATCCAGCACAGATATCTTGGTTAAAGTACAAGGACATAGAATATACTACGTGCCTGTAAGCATGGCATGTCTAACAGCTACATAGGATAGGGCTTCACAAAGTTATTAGCACACTTAGTCTTTAACAAGAAAGGAAACTTTAAGGAGGAACTTCTCTGCCTCCCCCAGCGCCCTGAGCTGGGTGTTCTCCTGCCACGCTGGGAGCTGGGCTTGTGCCTTCTTATCTCTGTCCTCAGTCCCACCTACTGTGTCTCAGGAGGGTGCTCAGAGGGTTTGGGGGAAGCAAGGGCCCCCACCCCTCTCATGGCCTCCTACCAGGGCCGGTGGTGAGTCTGGGCTCAGGGGCTCCCGCAGGTCAGGGCTGCAAGATGACAGCAGATACTTCTGTGCACGTGGCCAGCGGTTGACAAAGGAGGGAGCTCTCGTCCCTAGAATGGAGACAAATGAATAAGCATTTCTAATTGGAATGTTCCTTCTACCCAAGTGGCTCTTTAAGTAGCTGGCTTGTGGGGAGAAAGAGGTGGAATCTGCATGGAATTTGCAAATATTCACGCTCCTTCAGCTCTGAGAGCTTTCTTCTCTCTTAATAACGGAAATTTGTTCTCGCTTTAGGAGTGGCACAAACGGAATCTGCATGGCCGACATGAGCCTTTATTTAGAATAATTCCAGATAAACAGCTCTGTGACCTGGTAAGTGCCTGTGCTTGAAACATCTCAACCTCACTCTGTTTTGGAAAAACTGTTTCCCAGCTTGGGTTGCGGTGGATGTCTGTGGGATGTCTCCCTCCCACTGTCCCTGTCCTCAACCCCTGCTGCCCTTGCTCATCCATGGGGGGCAGGAGATGAGATGACTTTCCTGCCTGTGGGTCTCAGGGTTACAGGCCTGGGGCTGAGCTACTTTTCAGGATTCTCCCCCTCAACCCTTTCATGCTTTCTGGGATTCTCCTCCCCAGGAGGAGGGTTGGGGACAGTAACTCTTTTAGTTGAGGTCAGGGGTCAGAGTTGGCATCTCGGGACTGGGTTTGTATTGCCAGGAGCTAGCAGGGTTTTGAGAGAACATCTGGGCTGCCTGCTGGTTATTCTCCTGGACTGTGTTGGTTCTGGACACCCTGATCTGGCCATCTATTAGTTTGCTGGGACTTCTGTCCCTGCGTGCCCCAGTCTGGGAGACTTGAACAGCAGAAATGGGTCGTCTCATCGTTGCGAAGAAATTCGAGATGCAGGTGTGGGCAGGGCTGTGGGAAGACCGTTCCAGGCCTCTGCCCGTTTGCGTCTCTGTCCAGGCTCCCCCTTTCATAAGGACACAGTCTCACTGGACGAAGGCCTGTGCCAAGGGACTCATCTCACCTTGATCATCTGCAAAGACTCTACTTCCAAATAAAGTCACATTTGGGTGCTGGGGGTTAGGACTTCAGCATCTTTTGGGAGACACAATCCACCCGTAACATCTTTCTAGAAGGAGCTGTCGTGCCAGCAGGAAAATGACGACAGGCATTTCCCGGTGAACTGTTTCCCAGGGGTGCCTGCGCGGGCGTTCTGCCAGCTGGGCTTTCTCAGGGACTGCTGTTCTTTCCTGCAGACCGAGGCGGGGCCCTTCTCAGAGGGAAGAGGGCCCGGAGTTCGGAGGCAGAACTCGGAGTGCAGAAGCAGGTGGGAGAGCACAGCCGTGAGCTCAGGTTGCAAAGCCAGAGGGCCGAGGCTTAAACCCCCGCTCTGCTGCCCACTTGCTGTGTGATTCTGGGAAAGTGGCTTAACCTCTCTGAGTCCCTCCGTCAGTCTGTGAAAACAGGGCTCTTTGAGGTTATAGGGGAAGATGCTGGCAAAATTCCCAGCATGTGCCTGACCCTCCCGAGGCTCCGGACGCGGCGTCCCTGGGGCTCCTGTGTTCAGCGTTATCCTCAGTGTCCCTGCAGCCCATGCTGTGTCCCAGCTAATGCACCCCGTGGCACCCTGGGCTCTGCTGGGGACAAGGCTCCCTCAGCGAGGGGTCTGGGATCTCAGTCTGGGCTCCCCTTTTCCTGAGGGGCCACGGCTCTCGCAGGCCCGGCACTGCAGGACAGAGC
>PVKP010044278.1:0-16828 GCA_004027715.1 Plecturocebus donacophilus | reverse complement strand
AAGTTACTTTGGTAGAGAACAAAGGGAAAAATGTTCCCAAGTTATTATGATAACAAATGAGCCCACTTGTACATTTTCAGGACAAATTCACATTATCAAGTTGATTCAAGAATTTCCATAAGTAAACCTGATTTAAAGTTTTCCTGGACTAATAATATATTTGGAAATTTGTCAACAGTAAGTACAGATAAATCACTAGAAAATTTCTTTAGCCCAGATCTAGAATGATTAGCACAGTAGGCCTGTGTGGCAGCTCGTACCTGTAAACCCATCATTTTGGAAGGCCTAAGTGGGTGGATCCCTTGAGGTCAGGAGTTCGAGACCAGTCTGGCCAACATAGTGAAACCCTGTCTCTAGAACCAATACAAAAATGAGTCAGGCATGGTGGCCCATGCCTGTAATCCTAGGTACTTGGGTGTTTGAGGCACAAGAATCTCTTGAGTTGGGGTGGGGCAGAGGTTGCAGTGAGTCAATATCATGCCACTGCTCTCCAGACTGGGTGACACAGTGAGACTCTGCCTTAAATAAATAAATAAACAGCACAGGAGAGACTTCCAAATATTTATCTATAACACACATCAAAATTTCTCCATGGAGCACTTTCTAGTGAGAGGAAGGAATCAGTAAACAAAACAAATAAGATATGTAATATGTTAAATGATGAAGAATGCCATAAAGGAAAAAAGATAGTAGGGTAAGATCAAGAAAGTGTGTAATAAAAGAGTTTTGAGTATTGTGTAGCTAAGGATTGCCTCACTAAAAAGGCAGAATTTGAGAAATGCAGTGCTATTACGAAGTTTTGACAGAGTAATATGAAGAATAGATGGAAGGGGAGTAAGTGCTGAAATAGGAAGATACTTACCAGGCTACTGCAATAATTCTGGTGAGCGGTGATGAAAGTTTGACCCAGGGAGGTAATGGTGAAGATAGTAAGAAGTGCTTGGAGTCCAGAAATACTTTGAAGAAAAAGCAATAAAATCTGAACACAGAGTTGATGTAGATATAAATGAATGCATTCAAGATTCTGGAGATTAAGAACTACAAGAATAAAACTTCTGAAATAATGTGTTCTAAATCAGACCTCAAAGAATTTTCATAGATAAAGATGTAAAATCATGAGCTCAAAATATAAATCCACATTAAGAAAAATATACATCATCACTAGGAGGCAGCAGAAAATAATGCTAAAGAGTTAGACCTTCAAAGTTTGGGATATTTGGCCTAAGATATGCAAGATACAAAATATACACAGTTAAAATATTTGATTAAATTCAAGAGAATATAAACAGTATGAAAAGTGAATGAGAGGCTATCAAAAATTACCATGAACACTTAAAAAATATTTATAATGCATGAAAATTTTAAAAATATAATTAAAATGAGATAGTGAAAAGAAAGTATAAATACATCTTGAGTAAGCCTTATCTGAAATGCTTGTAATAAAAAGCATTTTGGATCTCAGGGTTCTTTTGATTTGGGAATATTTGCATTATAGTTACTAGTTAAGCATCTCAAATCTGACAATCTGAAATTCAATATCCTCCAGTATTTCCTTTGAGCAGCATGTTGGTGCTCAAAAAACTTTGATTTTGGAGCACTTCGGCTTTCAGATTTTTGGATATGGGATCCTTAACCTATAGTATATTAGATTTAACTGATATAAGAATGAGTGCATTGGATGATGTATCTGAAAGAATTACCTATATTGCAACACAGCAATACTAATATTAATGAGAGAGAAGATAAGGAGTGAAGAGATGCAATATTCAAAGGGATGGCTGAGAACAATCCAGCATTTTAACAGACAAATATTCTCAAATTCAAGAAAATCAATGAATAACAAGCATGAGAAATGCAAAAGATATCTATATCTAGACACATTCTAATCAAGCTGCAGAGTACTACTGGTATAGAAATATATAGAAATGAGTTTAAATATCACCAGTGAAGAAAGATCAGAATAAATGACACATAGATTAGCAGCAGGCATCTAAACCACAAGGGAAGTAATAAAATGATAAATACTATCACTGAGCTGAGAGAAAAAAAAAGTCAACTTAGAATTGCATGCCTTGTGAAGTTTTCATAGAGGAATTAGGATAAAATAATGATGTTTTCAAAACAAAACAAAGAATCAAACAACTGTGAGTTTAGTACTAACAAAACCCCAGAAAAAGAAACTTCTAAATTACATACTTTGGGAATAAAGAACATGTTCCCATAATAAAGATCTGAAATACAAGAAGCAATAGGGAGAAAATAAAGTAGCAAATATTTTGGGAAGTCCAAACACTGACTACATAAAACACTGACTACATAAAACATCATTGACCACATAAAAACGTCAACAACAATAATATCTAATTATTGGCAATAAAATAGGAAAAGCATCAAGATAAGAATAAAATATTGACCAATGATGGTGAGTTTCGTTTCCTATGTTTGTTGGCGCATAAATGTCTTCTTTTGAGAGGTGTCTGTTCATATCCTTCCTCTACTTTGTGATGGGATAAAATGTGGCACATATACACCATGGAATACTATGCAGCCATAAAAATGAGTTCATGTCCTTTGCAGGGACATAGATGAAGCTGGAAACCATCATTCTCAGCAAAGTAACACAACAACAAAAAAACCAAACACCACATGTTCTCACTCATAAGTGGGAGTTGAACAATGAGGACACGTGGACACAGGGAGGGGAACGTCACACACCAGGGTCTGTTATGGGGGTGGGGACGAGGGGAGGGATAGCATTAAGAGAAATACCTAATGTAGATGACAGATTGATGGGTGCAGCAAACCACTATGGCACGTGTATACCCATGTAACAAACCTGCATGTTCTGCACAGGTATCCCAGAACTTAAAGTATAACAAAAAAAAAAAAAAAAAAAAAAAAAAAAAAAAAAAAAAGAAAAAAAAAGAATAAAATATTGAAAGCAATCAATATACAAACCAGGAGATAGTTCCGGAGATTACAAACATTTAAGTGTCTTTTTATAATTTATGGGTAAAAGTTAAAAGATTAATTTCAAACTATATTTAGTGTGATTTTTTCAAATATCACATTACTGCTAAAAGAGCAGTGTTTGCAAAATATGAAAATAGGAAAGGAGAATTAAAAAAAAGTCTGAAAAATAATGAAGTTAAATTTTACCTTAAGATGTTAGAGAAAAATCATAAACATTAAGAAATTAGAAGAAATGACATTATAAGGTTTTCAACAGAAGTCAATGAAATAGAAAAATACAAGAGAACTTCAACAAAACTAAAAGTTGGCTTCCTAAAAAGATGAATAAGATCAACAAACCTTCAGCAAGGCTAATGAAAATTTAAAATCATTGTAAAATTTGGGAGACAGATAAAACTCTGAGGGTTAGTATAAATACTTCACTGGCCCTTATTAGCTAATGTCTATATCCCTTCAAATATTTTCCTAAGATGAAAATATTTAGTAACTGTTTCTGCTCAATAAAATGTAAGCATGCCACAGAATCTAGCATTACACTGCATTTAAAGACATAATTGGTGTTAATAACATGGAAACTAAATATTATAGATTAAAAATTGCCAAATTATAAAGAAAATTTTCTTTAGAATTCTGGTTCTAAAATTGGTTAAGGATGCAATTTTCCAGAGGTAAATGAATTAGTTTGACTTATTTAGGAAAGTCATAATTTCAGCTGAATAAATCTTTGTTAAATTGTTTCAGATATTATGAGATACTTAAAGAGCTTTTTCTCTCTGGCAGTTCCTGAAGAAAGTTTCCTGGTCAAACTTCAGGAAAGATGAGAAACTATCAGATTTCTATCAAAAATAGAATCAGTAAAAGAAGGCAATGACAGAAAAAAAAGTTAAGAACTATAGCAACAAAAGACTATAAATGAAGACACATCTCCTTCACTGCTAATTTGTTTAAGTTACACTTTTGTCATATTAAGTCAAATATTGCTAGATTCTCCAAAGAGGAGAAAAGAAAAACAAGGGTTTGGGATGGTATTTTCCAGGAATGCTAAAAATACAATGCTCCACCATTATCTTCGTTCCATGTACCAAATGTTCTACTTTCCTGTCTAGGGCAGATATAAGGCAGGTCACATCCAGAAGGCTTTTCCTGCTCTCAGTTTTTTTGAGTTTTGTTTTAATCTTTGTCTTAAATAAACCTGAAATATTGAAAAATTAGAAGAAGTAGTAGAAACATGTACAGGTATGCTTTGTGGCTAGCAGCAGTGCTCAAATTTTAATATAAAATACATTGGTTTCATAATTCATATCCAAATTGCTCACAATATGTGAGTTTTGGAACCTATTAAGCAGAGGTCAATTAAATATGCTAGCAAAAAGAGACATTTATGTCTTTTATCAAGGCAGTTCTCCTTCATAGGAAACAAAAGGTGAACACTCATTTTAATCTTCAAATCGGAAGTCAAATAGAGTATAGAAATTTGGAAACATGAAAGTGTGCTTGATACCAAAATTTGGCACAGATTTTGCTTCCTTGTTTAGTGAACAGTCTTGCTTCCACCAGTAAGACACTGACTATCATGATAAAACCATTGCCCAGAAACAGAAACAAAAGGCTGATTTAAATGCCACCAGCTGGCTCTAATTTATACACATGCCTCACCTTGACCTCTGAAAACATGTATAGCATTGAGGGATGTCATCATTATTATGAAATTTAAAGATAGTGGTGTTCAATGAAATCAGAGAAAAATCTAGTTTGAATGGCATTTGCCTTGAAAAGTTAGGAAATTCAGTTACACACACACACGTATATTTCCTTTCATCAAAAAGATACCAAATGTCATATATGAAAAAAATTATAGGTGTTTTTAAATTGATCTGCCATTGATAAATCAGGATTTTCAGGATTTTTAATGTCAGCATCTTTCATAAATAATAAGATTGTTCTGTGGCTAATTAACGCTCTAACATCAATTTGCTAATGAAGTCAAGTTTAAGACAATGTAAATTCATTTTTTACTCAAATATTGTTTTGGAATTTTTTCCCACAAACTTTAAAAATTATATTCTATTTAATATTTAATATGGGTCACAGAAAAATAAATAAAATATGCTTCTGCCTAGGGGTATATAGAATATTCCACAGCTTATAATAGAGCTGGGCTAATTCAATTGCTATTAATCACATGTGGATATTTACATTTCAATTAATTATAATTAAATTAAATTTGAAAATTTGATCCCTTTGTGCTTCATATTTTAAGTACTTATTAGCCATACAGGGCTAGTGGTTACTGTTTGGGACAGCACAGGTACAGAACATTTCTATTATTACAGGAAGTTCTATTGGACAAGGCTGCAAATAGAGAGACCTAGAAAGATTATGGAGGCACATGGACACAGGAAGGGGAGCATCACACACTGGGGTCTGTTGGGGGAAATAGGGGAGGGACAATGGGGGTGGGGAGTTGGGGAGAGATAGCATGGGGAGAAATGCCAGATATAGGTGAAGGGGAGGAAGGCAGCAAATCACACTGCCATGTGTGTACCTATGCAACAATACTGTATGTTCTTCACATGTACCCCCAAACCTAAAATGCAATAAAAAATAAAAATTAAAAAAAAAATGTCAGAATTATTTAGCCTAGAAAAAAGAAAGAGGAGGACTGGCCTTATGAAGATGTTTGAATGACAGGAAAGATACAAAAAAGATAGAGGGAAAGGCAGCCAGCTGTTTTTCATACATTGGTTAGAGACAGGAGGAACTGATGTAAAATATAGTGGAGAGATTTAGAGTAAGCAGAAAAAGTGGGAGTTGTTAAACAACTAAATGACTTACAGGAATTTTTCCTTTCAAGACTTTCTATGGGAAAGCCACATACCTAGTGACAGTCAGCGAATATTTATCATTGATAAGTAAGCCAAATTATCTGATGTCCTTTCTAAATAAAGAGAGATGAAGTCAATTAATTAATCAATAAATAATATTGGGTTTGTGTTATGTATCAGGCAGTGTACTAGAGAAAAGTACATGGCAGGAGCACTGAAAATTACTTGCTTAAATCCTACCCTTACAGTTACACACTGTAGGAGTAAGTAGAAGTAGTGACTACATAAACAAATTTTAAAATACTTTCAAGTAATTAATGGGGTTCTGAGTTTAAGTAGTGTAATAATGAGAAATTGACATTGAAGTTGTCATGGATTTAGAGAGACAAAGAAGATCTCTGAGTGACTGACATTTATGTTGAGATTTTGTTAGAGGCAGGAGGTAGTCATAACAGAATCGGATAATGTAGGGGAACGCTGATCCAAGTACAAGAAACAGCAAATTCCAAACCCTCAAGCCTCAGATATTACAGAAACAACAATTTCATGCAGACACTTGTGGATCAGACTATGAAGTTATATATTACCCTATCGTAATAGCAAGTCACTGGAGGATTTAATAAGATCATTCTGGCTCCTCTTCTACATCTCCTCTGGAAAGTCAGGCTGTGAGGGGAGGGTCAGGGCAGGGAGGGCAGTCAGTGAAGGAAACCATAATTGGACTGCAGTTTTATGAGTAGAGATAGCAACAAATAGTCAGATTTAACATGTTTAGAGGCAAAATGGAATCCACTGATGGGTTGGATGTACTATTTAATATAAAGGGAAGTAAATATTTACTCATAGTGTTTTGACCTGAACAAGGAGCAAAAGAATGGATGGTAATGGAAATTACTAAAATAATGGAGGCATGATGGTGGGAGCAGGGAGGTATATTTGGGCAGAATATGCTGAGTCTAAGATACATTTCAGACATTTAAGGCATTTGAATATGTGAGTCTGTGAATGAGAGGAAAGCCCACTAGAAAGAAATCAGTAAGGATTTCAAAAATTTGAACACCTCTTTCAAACATCTTGATCTAATTGACATTTTTAGAACACTACCATGAGTACCATATATGTAAACTTCATGTGTTCATGAAAAATTTACCACAACAAACCATGTACAGGACCATAAATCTAATTAATTAATTCAAAGATTAAAATCTTACAAATTCTGATGTAAAACATTATAAATGAATTACATTAGAAGTTAAAAACAAAATATCTAGAAAATAAACAAATTTTTGAAGATTAAGTGAAATATTTGTAAATAAACCATAGCTTAAAAGAGCAAAAAGTAGAACAATACTTTTCACAAAATAATGAAAAGACAGCACATTAAAATTTAGTGGATTCAGCTAAAACTTTTCTTTGAAATTTATGCTTTTGAATTTCTATATTGAAGAAACGATTAAAGCAGTAACGTAAGATTTCCACTTAAGAAACAAGGGAAAGAAGAACAAATTAATCCCAAAGTAAATAGAGAAAGAAATAACTAAGAGAAGAGCAATGAAATAAAAAAAACAAAAGGTAGAAAAAAATATCAAAAGCCAGAATACGTTTCCTTTTAAAGGTTAATCAATTTGTCAGATTGACATACAAAAAAGAAGAGATGATATACAAGTAGGAATGAGGAATGAAGACTGAAGATACAAGCAGTAATGAAGATTGAAATAAGTGAATTAAAACTGTGTTTATTTGCAGATTACCTCATTGTTTTCAAATAAGCTTCTAATAAATCTACAAACATACTACTGGTACTAAAAAGAAATCTAAAAAGTGGGCAGATCACAAGGTCAGGAGTTCAAGACCAGCCTGACCAATATGGTGAAACCCTGTCTCTACTACTAATACAAAAATTAGCTGGGCATGATGGCATGCACCTGTAGTCCCAGCTACCCAGAGGCTGAGGCAGGAGAATTGCTTGAACCTGGGAGGCAGAGGTTGCTGTGAGCCAAGATAGTGCCACTGCATTCCAGCCTAGGGGACAGAGTGAGACTCTGTCTCAAAATATATATATATATTACATACAAAGTAAATATACAGAAATCAGTTGTATTCTTATATGGTTATTGCAAACAACTGCATAATAAAACTAAAATATTCATTTATAATAACATCAAGAAGACCTTAAATACTTAGGAGTAAATATAACAAATAGCATGCAAGACCTTTACCCTGAAAACTAACATATTGCTAAGGGAAATAAAAGAAGACCTAAATCAATGAAGAGATATACCATGTTCAGGAATTGGAAGACTAAATATTGTAACGATTTCACCTATCTCCAAATGGATGTTTAAGCTCAATACAATCCCAATACAAATTCCTGCAGTCTCTGTTGTACAGTCATCTCTTACATGTGGAAGTTTTAACCAATGACAAACTGCATATATGATGGCAGTCTCATAAAATTATAATGGAGCCGAAAAGTTTCCATTTCATAAATACCACTGTTACCATGTAGTACAGTAACATGCTGTATAAGTTTTACAGCCTAGGAACATTAAGCTACACTGTATAGCCTAAGTGTGGAGTAGTCCATACCATTTAGATTTGTGCAAGCACACTCTATGATGTTGACATCATCATAAAATATCCTAATAATGCATTTCTCAGAATAAATTCCAGTTGTTAAGCTATATATGATTGTATATTATAATAAGCTGACCCCCAAATTGATATAAAAATTCAAAAGATAATAATCATGTAAAATAACAAATTTGGGGAAATTACATTTCCTGACTTTAAGACTCACTTAAAGACTATGATAATCAAAAAAGTATAGTTAAGACTAGACAAAAAAAAAAATTGACCAGAATAGACAGTTCTATAATATACTAATACTTGTATGGTTGATTGTTTTTCAGCCAAAGCAATTAAGTGGATGAATAAATGTTTTTAGCAAATGATGCACAAACTGGCTCTCTAGATGGAGCAAGTTGTACCTAAACCTATACCTCACAATACACACTAATATTATTTTCAGATAGTTTATAGACCTAAACACAAGTTAAAGCTATAAAAATTTTAGAAGAAATCACAGGAGACTACCTCCACAAACTTGAGGTATGCAAATATTTCTCTGGAAGTAATGCTAAACCATTAGAGACAAAACAAAAGAAAAGAAATTTATACTGGGTCAAAATTTAGAGTCTTCTCATAAAAGAAATCATACTAATGACATAAGGAGGCAAGTAGCATTCATGGAGGAGGAACATTATATATATTATACATATGATATATGTAATATATCTGTCTTATATATACTTGAAAAAAGATTTCTATCCAAAAAATATAAAATAATCACTATATATTGATATTGAAAAGATAAACTAAAGATGTGCAAACAACTTGAACACTTGTTGGAGAAGTAAAAACATCTGCCCACAAAAAAATCCTTGTTAAAGAATGTTAACATTATTTTTCTTCATCATAATCCCAAACTGGCAACAATCCAAGTTGGACAAGCCAATAGAAAAATGCATATACAAATTGTAGTATTTTTAAACTGAGGTGTATTTCTTAACATTAAAAGTAATAAATTATTGATATGCACAACACAGTAGATAAACTCCAAACTTTTTTTTTGTCTGGCAAAAAGAAATAAGCTATATGCAAGAGACTATATACTGTATAAGTCCATTTACATTGAGTTCAATAAGCACAGCTTACTGTTATAACAGGGGAAATGGCTGCCTATGGATATTTGGGATTGACTATAAAGGGGCACAAAGAAATTATCTGAGATGATGAACATGCTCTGTATCTTCAGTAGAGTGTTGGTTACATGGATATATACACTACTCAAAATTCATTAATTTTTCACTTAACGTCTTCAATAATAAAAAGCAAGCAAAGATGCAATAATGGGCTGGATGCAGTGGCTCATGCTTGTTATCCCAGGACTTTGGGAGGCTGAGGCGAGTGGATCATGAGGTCAGATCAAGACCATCCTGGGCAACATGGTGAAACCCCGTCTCTACTAAAAATACAAAAATTATCTGGGTGTGGTGGTACATGCCTGGAATCCCAGCTACTCAGGAGGCTGATGCAGAAGAATTGCTTGAATCCAGGAGGCAGAATTTGCAAATTTGTGCCACTGCAGAATTTGCAGAATTTGCAAAATTGTGCCACTGCACTCCAGCCTGGGTGACAGAGGGAGACTCTATCTCAAAAAAACCAAACGAAACTGAAACAAATAAACAAAAAAAAAAAACTGCAATAATGACAAAATTATCTTCATGTACTATAGCTGTCTTTTGATTAAAAAAAAAAATCATATTGTCAGATCAAACCAAAAACTTCAATCTCTAGTGTTGCTTTCTTCCCCCAATTCTAGTTTTTTTTTTTTGGCTATTTCACAAGATTACTTGCCAATGGGCTAGATTGAAAATCACACTTAAAATAATTTTAATCCCTACTCCACTTCATAAACTTCAGTTGTTCTCTCTTTGTAGTCCAAGTCTTGCCCATATAAAATAACAGTGTGGAGAAACCAATGGGAATCTCGTTTCCTGAGAATAATCAGGCTCACAAGTGGCAGTTGCTTGTCTGTCCAGGCTCAAGTTCTTATTCCAAAATTGCCAATCAGGCAAGTAAGTCATTTCTTTTCCTCAAGGGAAAACAAGTCAGAAGGTATAACAAGGTAGCAATCTAAAGCAGACAGCATGGCTCTTCATGTGGAAGGATACATTAGCAGTCTCAATTTGAAATGGGATGGTTTGGCAGTGTTGAATGCTCACTTAAAGTTTTTGATCACACATTTGACATGAATCCAATCAGTATAGCTGTGTAATTTTTCTACCTCTGTGTTTCTCTGCTCAAATGGAGGCCTAGAAGAGGTAGATATTAGACTTTAACCCAGCCTGGGATTTTGCTGATTGCAGGTGTTAAAGAGATGGGAAAATAAGTGAGTAAGGGGTATTTTGTTATGATTCTGGATTGTGAAATCCGCCCAAACCAGGAGGAAGGCAATGGCTTGCTGGGGTATGGGTGTCAGTGAACAATGAGGTTACATTATTTGATTTCTGAGTTTGGCAGCTTTAGGAAGAAGCTAGTCATGTAATTCACCCATTTTCCTTTTTTTTCTTTTTTTAGATCTGCCTAAGGCAGCATGTGTTTTTGACTCTTGCTGGTCATGAATTAAGCTTTGTGGGACAGTTTCTCTTCTGTAGGAATCAGAAAAGTCTTGAAAATTTTTGAGTACTGTCCATTTACTCACTCTGATTTGGTATTAGGAAACTCCTTGCCTATCAGATTTCAAGTTCTCCATTTGTCTATACCCTATGTCTATCTCTCAGGTGTCCACAAAATTAAGTAAAGAAGAATATCACAATGTCTTCAAAACCTCAACACCAGAATGTGTAAACTGCAAAAGAAAATTTCGTAGTCTTATACCTGCATTAAAAGAAATGCATTGAATCACTGAATTACTTTTCATAACTTCCATTAAAAAATATTTCTTTCATTTATTCATCTCACAAACTTTCACTGAGTATTTTATATCAGGTACTGTGCTAAGAACTGAGAAAATCAGAAGCCAATACAGTCTAGTAGAGTTTTGTTACACAATAAAGTCATGTTATATTAGAAACAATTCAGTATAGTAAAAGTTCAAATCGAAATAATGCATTACTGTGTAACTATAATAACAGAGAATATTTGCTGAGCTGCTCATAGTCAGGTTCATTGTCAGGGCTTCAAGGCTCCTATTAATACTTGGGCAGTCAATGTAGAAATAATCAACACATCTCTGAATGAATCAGTTTTCTCAAAAACTGGAGCATACTAATGCACAGGATACAGTTCTTAAGGAATATTGGAGTCATTGTCAAATGAGGGCCTTTTGTAGGAAGGGTGGGGAATGAAACACATTGTAATTAAGTGTACTGTATATGTTAACAATTGTCCTAGATAATTTAACATAATTATGTAATATCATCTTCACAGTCATCTCAGATTCATTATTTCTGTTTTTGTAGAAAAACAAGACTTAACGCAAGTTGAGTATTGTCCAAACTCATTTAGGTATTGTAAAATCCTATCTACAAAATGTAAGAGACCAGAAACTTTATTCTATCACATTCAGAATTAATTCTGAAGAGGATATTGATGATTCATACACAAATGACTGCAGCATCTTAATGTATGTTTTGCTTTAGAGTTTATAAAGTGTTTTCACATATATTATCTCATATGATCTTTACAATGACTCTTGTTCTTAGCATTTACATCGATAAAAGTGTTTTGAAAATAAACGACAATCTAGAATCCTTTTGATGACTTCTTGACGGGAGTTAGTTTAATGTAATGAGGTATATTTCAGAGCCAGAATAATGAAACAAGGATGAGAGAGCTTAGTTAAGAAAACACAATTGGGCTGCAATCCCCAAAATATTTCAGAAAGATGTTCTGGACCACCTGGTTGTTTTTTAGAACTAAGCACAAAAGATTACTGAAGTAGTTTCCCAGGTATAATAATTTCCCTTCTATTTCAAGCTCACTTAGTGACAGCATTAATGGGGAGGTTTGGCTATAACAGAAAGACGTATGTGTTGAAAATAATGAATATCATGGTGAATGGTGATTTATGATCTGATATCTTAACATATGGACTGAGTCCTCCTATGAGTAAAATATTCTAATTTTAAGTATGTTATCACTGTATTACATTAACATTGAAAACAAAAACTTTGTATTTGAAAATAATTTTAAACTCTACATGTAAGTACAAAATAGGAGAGTTCCATGTGTCCTTCACCCAGCCTTCCTCAATGATAATCTCTTACATAACAATAATATAATGATCAAAACTAGAACATTGGCACAGTACTACTAACATAACTACATACTATATTCAGCTTTTACATGTGTAATTTTTAATTTTATTTATATAAATTTATTCTTTTATTTATTTACTAATTGATTTTGTTGGGGGTAGTTTTAACCTATTCTTCTGCTGAGTTACCAAGAACTTTTATATTTACAATCACAGATGGTAAGATAAATAGAAAATTTCTTTCTGGAGAATAAAAGAAAATTGTATACATTATTCCCAAGGAAAAAAGACACCTTGTCTTCCCTTTTGTGAACTAAGGTAATACAGAAATTCCCTTCTTTAGATTGGTTGGTGCTATTCAAGAAGAATAACAATGAAAATAGTAGGATGAAAATATAATCTGCACTGAATATAATCTAGTTTGTAAAACAGAACATAATATATTGAAATATTTAATACATACTTCGTATTATACAAAACTGTTGAAAACTAAGCAAGATTTATTGGTAAAAAATAATGTATATAAAATCAACTGATACAAGCACTGCTCAAGTCGGGAAACAAGGCCAATCCAAAGGCCCTCGTGAAGTTCTCTTAAAATAAATAAGGGCCAAGTTCCCTTGGTGGGTCTTGGATGGAATACCTGGAGGAGAAAACTATTAACATTCCAGGACCTTGTGCCTTGGGAAAGAGGCATGAACACTCTACCATCTGCCTTCCTATAATGACATCAAATGATTTGCCTCATTTAGTTAGTTCTCTGAGAAACCTGGAGCAAACAAATACATATTTAAATTTGTCTCTCTTTTCCCATCACACACATTGCTTTTTAAAAATATTAGAGAAATAATTTCTTAGGATATATAATTCTGGACACCCTTATGATATTACACATTGAGGCAACTAATCTGCCTTTGACTAATCTCCCTAATCTCAGATGTCTAATTCTCTATCATTAATTATGGGATTTTGCTACTTTTATTGTATTTACTACTCTTACACATATATTTTAAGATGAGAAATAAAGAAAAAATGGGAAATCATTGTTTCATTGGAGGTTTTATAATTTATAGTTATGTAAAATGACATATGTAATTTCTTATTTATTTATTGAGACAGAGTCTTGCTCTGTTGCAAAGCCTGAAATGCAGTGGCAGAATCTCAGCTCACTGAAATGTCTGCCTTCTGGGTTTAAATGATTATTGTTCCTTAGCCTTTTGAGTAGCTGGGATCGCAGATGCACACCACCATGCCCAGCTAATTTTTTTTTTTTTTTTTTTTTTTTTTAGTAGAGACAGAATTTTGCCATGTTGGCCAGGCTGGTCTCTAACTCCTAGCCTCAGGCAATCCACCTTCTGTGGCCTCCCAAAGAACTGGGATTACAAGCATGAGACAAATATAAGTTAAATGCCCAGAATTAGCTTTAAAATCACCTGTTTGATTATGACTCACTTTCATAATCTCCTTTTCTATATTTTAAACTCATATGTAATTTTATTTTTGATCAATTTTCTTTTGTATTTTTCAATACTGCAACATTTTTACCCTGTAAAAATTTAAGTATATTATTATAAAGTAATCACTCTTATTAAAGTCATTTAGTTCACATCAATATAACTAATACAATAAAGAACCTTCTGCATATTAAAACATTTCCCAATTTTGGGTACATAGCCAAACAATGGTTTCATTATGGAAATGTAAGGTTCATAAGATCCATATTTTGTCATCATAAGCCTTGGACCACGTAATAACAATTATCAGTAGAAGAACATGTACATATATTTGAAGTACCAACGTTAGAACTCTATAACTCATTGATTAACAGAAAGCTAAATTACTTTTTAAATGTATTTGTTCTGAGTTACTTTAAATTTTATCTGAACTCTAAGAAAGTTACTTATATTTTCAACCTAGATAAAAATATCTTTCTAAAGTGCACATTACATAACAGGAATTATTCTAGATATGTTAATATACAGTATAACTCAATCATTGTAAAATCCTCTTATATAAGTATTCTATTCTCATTTTTCAGATGAGTAAGCTAAGGCAGAAAGAGAGGAATAGTGGATTCCCCTATTGCTTTGGTGAAATTTTGATATCTTTCAGCTCTAAGATTCTGAGATTTTATTAAAACAAAATTACCTACTATGAAGAAAAGAGAATGGGAAGAATATTGAATGGCACTATACACTTATCCTATAAGAAACATAGCAGCGATTACATTTGCTAATGTACTCATAACAGAGGTAACCTGCAATTACCTCTGTTCTCTTTTTGGGAATGTAACTTCTACTAAAGTAGTCTTTATAATAAAATCCTCTAAAATAGAGGAAGTAATATCTGCCTTCTTAAATTATTTTTTAAATAAGAATTAAATAGAAGTATTTAAAACATAACAATGAAAACAGTGAACTTACAGTGCAAACAACCAACGTCACTTTCATTCTAGCTGTGTTATTTTCTGCAAGTAATTAACTTATCACCCAGCTTCAATTTCTATCCTTATAAAATATAAAATGTAAATAATCATACCAACCTCATAGGACAGTTTTGATGATTAAAATTAGATAAATGTAAAAAGAAGCCTGGGAAATAGTGGAGGATACATTTCATAATAATTACAACTTTTTAAAAAATTCATATTATAGTGGCAACACATTATTTTTGGATTACATAAAAAAAACCTTTCCAAATTCATATAATTAGAAAGTAGTTGTTCAAAGTAACATGAAAAATGAGTAAACTTGGTCCTCCTGTGCTTCAATTTATAATTACAATTATTAGACTTCAAAACTTTGTTATTACCACTTTCTTTTAGGGAAGCTTTATTGCATTTATTCCCACTTTCTTAATATGACAGAATTCTCATCTGGAATAGCACACACATATTTCCACCCACCCTAGTGAATTAAAATTTGCATTTAATTACCATAAAAGTGTATATATTTTGAACTCAACTTTAAATTCATAAACTTAGAGGTATGGAATGCATTTTATTTATTTTAATTATACTTTAAGTTCTGAGATACATGTGCAGAACGTGCAGGTTTGTTACATAGGTATGTATGTCCCATGGTGGTTTGCTGCACCCATCAACTCATCATCTACATTAGATATTTTTCCTAATGGTATCCCTCCCCTAGCACTCCATCCCCTGGCAGGCTCTGGCGTGTGATGTTCCCCTCCCTATGTCCGTGTGTTCTTATTGTTCAGCACCCACTTACGAGTGAGAACATCAGGTGTTTGGTTTTCTGTTCCTGTGTTAGTTTGCTGAAAATGATGGTTTCTAGCTCCATCCATGTCCCTGCAAAGAACATGAACCCATCCATTTTTATGGCTCCGTAGTATTCCATGGTGTATATGTGCCACACTTTCTTTATCCAGTTTATCATTGATGGGCATTTGGTTTGGTTCCAAGTCTTTACTATTGTGAATAGTGCTTCAATAAACATATGTGTGCATGTCTTTATAGTAGAATGATTTATAATCCTTTGGGTATATACCCAGTAATGAGATTGCTGGGTCAAATGGTATTTCTGGTTCCAAATCATTAAGGATTTGTCACACTGTCTTCCACAATGGTTGAACAAATTTACCTCTTTGAACAGTCTTCCCTCTTATGATTGACTCTGTATCTCTTTACAAAATATTTTCACAACATTGATGATTTCTACTTTTACACAAATATTGTGGAGGGTGCTACATTTCAAGAAAATTATGTCTTGGAGGGAGTTCTCGGCATGAAAAACTGATGCAGTCTCATGGCAAGAAATATCTGCTGTGGCACATTTTATTTGTGTTTTCCAGCTAATAGAATTGGCTTTCTGATTTGAGGAAAGTTCTCTTAGATCCTACCACTCAGCCTGAAGAAAATTAAATTTATCTCTAAATGGAATGAAAATGAAGACTTCCTTCTCTATTCTCTTTTCTCTCACTAATGTTTAATATTCAAATGAATATCACAGAGCATTATATCCAACCTAGATTTTACATGATGAAAATTTATGTTGGCATTCTGTCAATGCCTTTTAGATTTTCAGACAAAAAGGTTGTAGGTTGCTTGTATAATATTTTGTTTTACTGTTTGCTGTCTTATCTAAAATAAATTCCCTAATGTGTCTTTTTCCCAGTTCATTGGTACCTTGTAATTTCCAGCTTGAGTCTCATTTATTCTCTTTCCATTTTTTTTCAATCATTACCA
>PVKP010044277.1:0-16827 GCA_004027715.1 Plecturocebus donacophilus | reverse complement strand
TGAGCTGGACGCTGCCTGCAGGAGGCCTCGAGCAGTGAGCTGGACGCTGCCTGCAGGAGGCCTCGAGCAGTGAGCTGGACGCTGCCTGCAGGAGGCCTCGAGCAGTGAGCTGGACGCTGCCTGCAGGAGGCCTCGAGCAGTGAGCTGGACGCTGCCTGCAGGAGGCCTCGAGCAGTGAGCTGGACGCTGCCTGCAGGAGACCTGGAGTAGTGAGCTGGACGCTGTCTGCAGGCACCCATGACCGAAGGAGGCACCCACATTTGCCAAATTCTGCATGGGTTTCATTCATTCTTATTTCCATTCAGCACATATCTATTGGATGCCTACATTGTTCCAGCCACTGCGCTAGGTACGGGGAAGTGAAATGAGTCTGACCCAGTGAGACGTGTCCTGAAGACACAAAGACCAGCGAAGGCCTCAGTAGCAGTGTCCTCGGAGCTGAGCATGGGAGGAGGAGGAGCCGGTGGACGGGCAAGTGGCTGTGTAGAGCACATTCCACAGAGGTCACTGTGAGGGCCACGTCAAGGTGGCGGAACCTCACGAACCTCAGAGTATGGCACATGGGTCTGCATGTGGATGAAGGGTGGGAGATGCATCCCGGTAAGGAACAGGGGAGACCAATTTCAGCAAAGAATTACAGAGACTTCAGGGAAACACTATTAGTTAGTGAGGATACTTGGAAGCAACCACAATGTTCATCATGAAGAGAATAACTACACAAACAGCAGGGCAGCCACATAGCAAAATGCTCTGCTGCCATGAAGACAAGTGAAGTAAGTTGACTGACACAGATGAGACAGGAAAGCCCACACCATTTGTTGACTGGAATAACCAAATTGCAAAACAATATGCAACATATGAGTATGTGCATGTAAAAAGACCTAATCAAATATATATTTTGAAGGTATTTCCATTCAGATATTTTCCATAATTGCTTCACATCTGTACATGCTTAAGAAGAGATCCAGAAAGATAAACCGCAAATTGTTAGTAGCAGTTATTTCTGGAGAGGAGGAGGATTATAACAGAGACAAATGTGGGAAATTTACTTATGTTTCACATAAAGGCTGTAATCATCTCTTTATTCCTTAAGCTGTAGCCAAAGTGTGAGAAAAGTACACCACCAGCCAAAAAGAGGGAGATTGTGCTTCTGAGGATGGGGGTAGGGATTGGGAGGTTTCACGGGGGCTTGTGAATACCAGATCCACTTCCAGGTCACCAGCACCTAATTATATATTGGTTGTTTGCTTCCAGTCCTCCCAAACGTATCTTTCTAGTTATACTGTTCTTTGTCTCCAATAAATGGCATGCTCCTAATTACTGATATCTCTTTTCTGTGGGGAGGATTAGCGTGTGCTTTGGGCATCCGGCTGCAGTTCCTAGAACCAATAAGAAAGACTTCGCCAATCTTTGTCGGAGGCCGGCATCCTGATTACTGTGCTCTTTGCCTCCATGCCTCTTCATGGAATCCCTCTGGGAGGGTTTTGCCTGGTACCCTAATGCTAGCGGAATTTCACACCAAGGGACAGGGTGAGGGTGAGGAATGCCTTAACCGCTGCTTGTTTAGCAAGAAGCCAGTGCTGTCTTGAATGGAAAGGCGATAAGGGAGGTGGCCAGTTCCGGTTTGCAGGACCTTGGAATGTGTGTCTAGTGTGCCTTAGAAGAGCAGACCTGGGAATCAAGAGACATGGGCTAGAAGTGATCTGCATAGAGATCACTGTGGACATTTTCACTTCAACTAAGAAATAGAAGAAATACTTTCCTGACGATGTAAAGTTGAGAGGTCTGTAAACAAGTTACATGACAAAATTGGTGGGAATACTAGATCCTATCTAAAGGATGGAGTTTCGTAAGCAAAATGTACTTGCCCTCAAAAAACCAACTGCATACAAACAAGGAAGGTGTGTCTGCATGTGGCGGGTGTGGAGGATGCTGGGGATTCTGGAGGACAATGAGGTAGGTTCAGGAGTGGGGCCAGGGACTCAGCTGCAGGCTGTGATCACAAAGGCACAGGATGTGCAGCGAGCTGCAGAAGAAGCCCCTGGACTCCTGCAGTCCTCAAGGGGCAGATCACCTTCTCAGAAGTGGTTGGAAGGAGAAATTTCCAAGGAGTCCTATTCAAAGAATAGACAACCAGAGCCAACTAGGGATAAAACGGGCTTCCTTGGAGCACAGTGAGCTTCCTGTCACTGGCGGTGTGCAAGCAAATCTTGAAACAGGGAGGTGAGCCCCACGGGGCAGGAGCTGGATGTTGTATTCGCCTACATTCCCAGCAGTGGCACCAGGCAGGACTCTGACAGGTGGTCCCTAATAGCTGCCCAATCAATGCATTAATGAATATTATTAATCTGGAGAACTATTAGACATCCTAGAGTGGAACGCCCCCTAATTATACATTGGTTGTTTGCTTCCAATTGGTGAAACTCACATGATGAGCTCTTTTATTAACTGTCTCCCTTGCATGCTGCATCCAGGCCTGACCTGGAAGGTGCTTCTGCAGCACCATGAAGTCCCCACTTGAGGGAAGAGGGCTGAGTGAGTTTAATGAGTTTCTTGTGCCTGCCCTAACACCTTGCTGAATACTCCAGGGGTTAAAGAGGCACACACATGTTCCCTTGTGGTTCTGGAGGCCAGAAGTATGAGATCAGTTTCACTAGGCTGAAGTCAAGACACTGGCAGGGCTGGTTTCCTCTGGAGGCTTCCAGGGGAGAATCCGTTTTCTTGCCTCTTTTGGCTTCAAGAGGCCACCACGTTCTTCAGCTTCTGCCCATCCTCCACCTCCACAGGACGTCCCTCCAACCCCTCCTCATCAACATGTTGCTTTCTCTTTCTCTGTGGCCATAGCTCTTACTCCTCATTCTTAGCAGGACACAGGTGATTACGTTTGGTGTCTATGTAAATAATCTAGGATAATCTCTTCACTTTAACATCCTTAACCACATCCGCAAAGTTCCCCTTTACATTCTGAAGATTAGGACGTGAGCATCTATTTCTTGGGAAGGGGATGGGACATTATTTAGCTTAACCCTAGACTGGAAATGGGTATTGAAGGCACCTCCATGTCAGGGGAAGGGAAGAAAGCAGAGCTGGAGAAGGAGGAAGCCACAGCATGGAGAGGTTCCATGACCATGTGGTGATCAGCCACCAAGGGAGCAGAACTGGAAGAAGAAGGGGTGGCCAGCATGGAGACAGATCAGGCGTGGCTGCCTCTTTCAGTGTGGTATCCTCAGTGCTGAAGACCGTAACTGGTATATAGTAGGTGCTCAATAAAGTGTTGCTAAATGAATGAACAGTAAGTGAGGATGTTGCTACCTACTGTAGAGAGACTATGTTGGTAGTACTCAATAAGCAGCTTCCCAATGCTGGGCTAAGTCTCTGAGGGAAGCTGAGATATGGGCAGGGCGTGGCTGTGGGACAGAGGAGAACTGGATGGACCTGGACGAGGCCGGCTCCTGCACCTGCTCTGTTTCAGAGGCTCGGGGGCTACTCTTAGAGTATGTGCTTTGTGGAAAGTTGCACTGAACCCACAGAGAAGGAGAAGGAGCAGTGACTGGAATTCTGAAGTGGATTTAGCACGCAGAAGAAGCAAGGACACTGAGAGGTTTCATGTCTTTGGGTTTTGCCCTACTTTCCGAAGGAGATGATGTTGAGGCTCAGAAAGCACTGAGCATTGATTTCTATAAGCCAAGGAAATAGGTTGGACTCCAACACGGAAATTTTCTTATTCAGAACACTTTCCCCCTCTTCCAATCTTTCCTGCTTTGGGGAAACCTGTGACTTTTCTACCTCCCAGCTGTAACCCAATCCCTGCAGCTGATTAAGGGCAGACAGGGAAACTCACATGATGAGCTCATTTCTTAACTGTCTCCCTTGCTCGCTCCATCCAGCAGATAGAGGACAGCTTTCCCTTGCTGTTCATTCACCAGAGCTGCTGGAGCCCTTCACTTTTAATTACATTTCTTTGTAGAATAAACGTGCAGTGAAATATATAGCATTCCCTGAAGTTGACGCTGTGGTAGGCAGGGATGAATGGCGACACTGCCTCCCTGAAGAAGGCTGCAAGGCTTTAGACTTGCACAGACCAGTGGATGCTGCTAAACCCAGAGCTTCTTGAATTCGTCTTCCTGATTGGTCATGTGTACATGGCAGTCTCCTATCAGGGGCTTTGATACTGGATTTCTTAGAATTCAGAGAAAGTTATTTTGCAGAGTGTGTAAGTTAGTGCAAAGTGAATTCTCTGCAAGGCTGTATGTTTACTCTTAGTAGAGGAGACCCCAGGTTGTAGGTTGGCTCAGTCAAACATTCATTCATTTATCCAACACAAAGGAGTGCCTAGCCTGTGCCAGAAACAATGAATACAAAGATGAAAAGGGCTCAGCCACTGTTGGCTTCTCAGGAACATTCAGGCTGGTGAGTTGGTGGAGTAACAAACATGAAAACAGCCTCTCCGGCTTTGCGCAGGAGATGAGGTTTGCATGAGACACTCTGTCTGCACAGAGGCTGGGGTGGGCCCGATGACTTGGGAGAGTGCAGGAAGCCTCCCAGAAGAGGGGCATTTGGTGGGATCTTGAAGGAGGAAACACATTTTTTCAGGCAAAGAAATAAGGGACAGTTTGAGTGCTAGGCCCTGTGGGTGAGAGAGAGCTGCACCCAACCCCTTGTTGAAAAATCTGTTCCTGTGTCAATGCAGGGAACACAGTGTGGGGGCAGAGAGGCATGGCGGGAGAGAGCTGGGGCGGACGGTGAAGACTCAGCAGCAGGCTGACAGCAAAGAAATGGAAATCAAAGAGCAGCATGGCTGGCAGTGCAGCGTGGAGGTGAAGCAGGGGGCTGGGAGCCTGGAGGCTGGGGCCAGGGGGAAGATGTCTCAGGGAGTACCAGGGGCACAGCTACATTGTAGTTCAGCAGAGGGGACAAGTTGGCAGGTGTTTATTTGGGAAGTGGGAAGGGGAGAAAAAGGTGACTTCCTGGAGACTGTGGGCTACCTCTGTGATTTCATTCAGGCAGGTGACAGGTCTGTCATTGTTTCAGGGACACTGGGAGAGGAGCAGAGTTTAGGGGAAGAATCAGGTAGTTGATTTAGGATCCAAGAAATGGACCAAGAAGGAAAAATCCAAGAGGGTAGGAAAAAATACCAAGAGGGTAGGAAAGAACCCGAGAAAGGGGATCTGTAGAGGGAAAGGGAAATTCATGGAGTAGAGGGGGCCATGAGAGCAGCCCGGGGCTGCGGGTGTGTCCAGCGCTTGAGTGCCCAGCACAGCCGTGAGCCGGGTCAGGGAAGCGGGGGACACCCGAGGACCAGGTGGTGGCCAGCAGCAAATGGGAGATGACCCACTGGGGACAAGGGGACCATGTACTTCTTTCAAAAGAAGAGAGAGGGAGACCAGAGCTTCGAAGGGTACATTTGAGGAAAGAGTCGCTCCGAGATCTGCGACTTAGCCTGTTTGGAAAATGGTTCCCCCACCTACTCTGCAGGGAGCTAAAGCCGCACAGCCCCTTCTCAGCTCCTGCCTTCACCCCTCGAGCTCCTTCCTCCCTCACCACCTCCCACCTGCCTTCTCTCCAATCTGTGGGGCCAAGTGGAGTGAACGTCCATCTTCAAGCCTCTCTCTTCTGCTCTAACCCGATTCTGTTGATTGTGTGTAGTCCTATCTGTCTTTCCACTGTAGTTTTTTATTGTGTGACCATCTTGTTTCTTAGGGAGGAGGGCTGGTGTGTCCCTTATCTTCTCATCACCATCCCACCGTGAAGTCTTTGTATGCAGGAGAGGCACAAAGAGAAGGGACTTGCCACCCTAGCAGGGAAGAATCCACAGGGGTCACACATCCCCCGGGATCTGTCTGATGACTGTGCCCTGCCCCGCATGGCATTGGCAGTCCCCTGGTGTGGGCCATGCGCTCCATCGATGGGGAGGTTACCCCTCTGGAGCAGCCTATTGTTATCTTTGTAATCACAGTGACAGATACTAACACAGGTCTCGTGGCAGAACATTCACAAGCGGGGTCTCACTCCCCACGCGACTGTGGGCAGCTGGCTGCACTGCTCCCTCCACAGATGTGCAAGCAGTGCTGGGAGCAGGCTAGTGGCGTTCCGCAGGGGCACAAGGTGTGGAAACAGAAGAGCTGGCTGGGAACCCAAACCAAAGACACGTGCTTTTCCCACCGTGCTGCGCAGCCTCATGAGATCGCCATACGGGGTACCTCGTAGGTGTGGAGGGCACCTGGAAGACATTAAGCCACATGGTTGGGCAGCAGAACAGGTCCCGGCTGGATGAGCTGCTGGCAGCATTCTGGAGAGAGGCTTCAAGGAGGACTAATGGGTTAGCAAGGTGTGACCAGTGCGCAGTGAGTTCAGAGGCAGAGACCGGGTATTAGCCTGGGACTTTCTCAGAGGCCTGCCCTACAGCACGGACCAGCTTCCAGTCGGACGGAGTCACAGTTGGTCTAGAAGGGCATGTGACTTGTAGGGACTCCCCATGGAAGGTGCTGGGGTGCTGAGGGTGGGAGGCCTGGGAGGCGGTGGAGGTGTGGGGATGGAAGGGCGTCCTGGGGCTTCCTGGAAGGAAGAAGGGTCCTGCCTGCCTGGTTGAGGTGAAATCTCCTCCCTCCGTGAACCTTGCTTCCTGCTTATCTTATTTTATAAACTAAGAACAGAAACAATAAAAACAAGCAGACAACAATACTTCAAACAATGAAAAGAAAACTGAGGCAGAGTGAACCATAGGAAAAAATAATTTAAAACACATTTTCAATAATGTAAAGATGATCTGGAAGCAACGCCGAGCCTTTGGGGCCCGGAAGCCTCCTGGACTTTCTGTGGGTCCTCTAGACTGCTAGGGTGCTCAGTCACCCTCTGGCTGTGTGCTCAGCCCTTGGCCGGGCTCCTTGTGGCCCCTCTCTCCCTGGTAGCCCACCCCATACCTGGGATGCGGTATTCCTGACCACAGCGACGCTGGCCGGCCCGAGACTGCCCCGGCTGGGATGCCATGCCCCTGGAAGGAGCACAGAATCAGTGCCCCCGGACCTGCCTGCTCAGTCCTGCGATCAGTGTCATTGGATGCCAATATGGATGACCTGTGGGTGAAATTTGCAAATGAAAGACGTCTGTCAAGACATTGAATTTGCTGGAAACAATTCCAGAGGCAGAGACCTCCACGGGCTGTATTCTGCTGCAAACCCCACATGCTGAAATGTGGCTGTGATGGAGCTGCCTCTGCACCGCAGCGTGAGCTCCCGATGCTTCTCCTCTCCCTCCGCGTGAGGAATGCCAGCCACACTGGGGGTAATTTTTCTATGAGGCTACCTCATGGAACTTATGGAAAGTTCAAAGTTTCATGGCACAAGAAAAAAATACATGATAGATATTCCTTTATGAATTCCTGCCAGGAAAAGTTGGTCTTGACTACATGCACAGTAGGGATCCTTTTACCTTCCAGGGAAGACCTGTCAAGCCTCCCTTCCTGCACAGTTTTCCAGGAAGCCTTGCTGGGATGGAATAACCAGCTTATTTCAAGAAACTGGAGGACTTCACTCTGCCAAGCCTGTTCTTTCTATACTTGTGGCTTCTCCATTTTGCCTTATCGTGGGCTGTTTATATGTATGTTTCTTATAAGATACTCAAATGCCTGTGCAGATAAGCAATGAGGGTTATTTTATTTATTTACTTATTCATATTTTGAGACAGCGTCTAACTCTCGTCCATGCTGGAGTGCAGTGACATGATCTTGACTCACTGCAGCCTTGACCTTCTGGGCTCAGGGGATCCCCGATGTCAGACTCCTGAGCAGCTAGGACGACAGGTATGCACCACCATATCCAGGTAGCTTTTGTATTTTCTGTAGAAATGAACATCTTGTGATGTTGCCCAGGCTGGTCTCAAACTCCATGGCTCAAGCGATCTGCCTACCTCAGCCTCCGAAAGTGCTGGGATGACAAGTGTGAGCCACCACACCCGGCCAGTAGGGGTTATTTTAAAGGCTGACTCTTGGGTACAGAAAAGCCCACTGGTAAAGAATGGTCAGGCAACAAAGGGTTGCTTTAGCAACGGGATGGCTGAAAATGCCCTGGAGGAGTCAGGCCAGAAATAGAGTGAGACCGGACAAGGGCATGGCTGTCTGGGGACCTGAGTTGGAAATAGCCAACCCAGTCAAGGCTGCGGAAGGTGCTCTGGGCACATCCCATTTAGAGCATGGCCCTGAGTCCTAGGCTGGGCTTTGGGAGGAGTCGGGGGAGGCTCTGTGTGTTCAGTGTTCAAGCCAATGGGCCGTGTTGGTCAGAGAATGAGAGGGACTAACTCACCCTGGTAAAGTTTGGAGGATGTTTCTGTGGGTGAGACTGACTCTGTGCTTCTGGCCGACTGAGGAGAAGCTGGCTCAGTGCAGAGCCTCCCCAGGCCTTCTGCACATAGTGTGAAGTAATGGTGATGAGGTCCCTGTCAAGGGAGGAGGCATTTGACCATTTTCCTGGGATGGAGTAGAAGGGCTTTTTGCATGAGGTAGGGTTGAGCTTCTGAACCAGAGGGTCAGTTATCCGCCTCCTATTGACAGGCGGGCATGGGAAGCCTCAGCAGATCCCCACAGACATTCAGGTTCTTCCAGGGGCCGTGAGGAGGGTCCCCGCGTCCGAGCTGCCCTCCTTCTTTACACTTTTTCAGGACCTGACACTGTGCCCCTCAGCCTGCTGTTCATCCGCTTAGTGTAGGTTATTGGGCAGCAGGTTCTGGGGGAAGAACGAGGGGCTGAGGACTTGGAAACCTTCCTGTGGGATGTTCCTAGGGAGGGTGAGCTGTGGAGGGGAGAAGAGCCCTGTTGGCTGCTTGTTTCGGAAGCTCAGCCTTTCAGGCTGGAGTAGTCAGGCCTGTGGGAAACACCATCCCAGGCATGTCCCGGCTTCCCTTCACTTCTCTGTCCTAAAGTTCTTCTGGGGGTTTTGGTCTCAGAAAAGTTCCTGTTGACAAAAGGTTTTGAGCCCTTTGGGTGACTGTGCCTCATTGGATGCTGTATTTAGGCAGTGAGCAGGGGTGTGATGGGTCTGTGGATGTGGACCTCAGGGCCGAGAATACACAGGTAAGGCACATCCTGGAATGTCACTGTGACATTCAGCAACTCCGCTCCACACACATGGATTGAGCTCCCAGGAGCAAAGCCAGGAAAGCCACAGGGAGCTCCTGAGTATGCGGAGGCAGCGAGTATCCCACAGGAGCAGAGGATCCTCATGGAATGGGGCCAGGGGCTCCAGGATGCAAACATAGGGTGCAGGATGGGAGGTCAAGAACAAGCCCTGTTGAGCCCCCCCGTGCCAAGTGCCAAGTGCAGTGGGTGTGGGGCTGCAAAGGAGGCCAAGACTCGATTCCTATAAGGAGCCGAGTGGAGGGCTTGGGGCATTGGGGGAGGCCACCACACGCCGAGCAACTGTAAGGCACAGTGTAGCCAGCAGACGGACACCCCACAAGGCCCATTCACCCATGACGGTGCCCCGGGGTTGGGCTACACAGGAGTTCCAGTGGTCAGCAAATGGTGGATTTTGGCACAAGAGCTGGAGCGGCACAGCAAGGGGCAGTGACTTGTGTGTGTGTTGGGGGGGCGATGGGTCACAGTGAACAGGCGACACCCTCGTCCGTCAGGCAGGAAGTGAGGGCGTCCATGCAGCTGGCACAGGCGTCCACTCTGCAGGCAGCAAGACCAAGCACCGTTCCCCCTGTTCTGTAGCCCCCCTAACTCCAGGCCTTGTTGAGGGCTTCCCAGCCATTTGTTAATAATAGAGAAACCAATTACAAATGTGACCAGGCTCTCAGACAATGACTTCCCTCTAACAGTTTCCAGCTTTTTAATCCAATTCATCAGCCATTCTAGAGTGAGTGTTTCATGAAATCCAAGAAAGGTGCTGGCAATAATAATAAAAACAAGAAAGGAGAGAGGGGAAGGAAACAGGGGCCATCCCAAAGATTAAGAGGAGTTTAAACAAACCCGGGAATGAGCAGCAGGGGTGGGGAGGCCATCGGCGAGGCGGAGCTGCTCCGGATGGGGAGGCTGCCGTCTCGTCCTGGGGCCAGCGTGGGGAGGAAAGGGTGCGCTCTTGGGGTTCCTGGCTCAGACTCACCTCCGAAGCAGCCCCCTCATCTCAGTACTCCACCCCTCAGCTCAGTTTCTGTCTCGAAACCTTTCCATAGTCAAGACTCCTCTCAAGTCCCAAGGGCACCAGCTCTCCACTGTTCAGAATCCCATCTCACCCACTTTGTCTCCCCTGTGGCTGGATCTGTGTCCACTGCGGAAGGAGCATGGAGGTGTGAGAAAGGCCCAGAGAGGCGACCCGGGTGGCTCCTTTCTCTCAGGAGCCAGGACTGCAGTGTGGCCTGGGTGCTCTCCATTATGGACATCTGAGACTTTGAGACGAGGGGCCACTTGTTACCATCATTGGTTCCCCTTGAAGCAGCTCCCTCCTTGCCCGTGGGTCCAGGTTCTCAGGGTCTCCCTCTCAATGTGGAAGCGTCCTGGGGCTGGCCAGCCCCCATGGTGTCATTTAGGGAATCTGGCTGGCTCCTGTAGGTGGGGACCACACAGCAGAAGGACCTGCATATTGCCAGCCTCAGGGATCAGCCTGGCCAGGCTCTCAGTGGGGCAGCATTTGAGGCTCTGAGAAGCAGAGCTGATGTCTGGACTGGGCAGACTGGGGAGAACAAAACGCTCATCTGAGGCAAGAGTTCCAGCTGGCAGACAAATCTCACTGTGGGACCCATGGGCCTGATGTTCCACCCATGAGCCTCAGGGTGAGAGGGTGCTGGGGTGCAATGGGCACTGGCAGGACCCCCCTGCTCACATCTCATCCAGAGAGGTGCTCCGGATCAGTCCCATGTGAGGTTTGGGGGGATGCAGGGAAAGCTTTGCTATTGCTGGAGAGATGGTCGAGAGCATTAGTGCAGCAGACAAGGTGTGTGAGGCGCCCTCCCGCCCCGTCTGCGGCAGCTTCTTCATCTCAGCCCCACTGCTGCTGCCACATAAACACCTCACTCGTCTCTGTTGCCCTCCCTCCCTCCAGCACAGGAGCTCCCATGGGCTCCAGTTCTGTGCATCTTGTTCCTTGTTGGGTTCCACACACCTAAAACTGTGCCTGGTTCATGTCAACCCTTAAGAATTATTTGTTAATTGCACAAGTGAAGTGCAGGGGTGGGATTCAGGAGACCCAGGTGTAAACCCAGCCCCACTGCCTGACTTCGATGAAAGGATTCAATGTCTCTGAGTCTCAGCTTTCGTAATTGCGAGCTGGGTGTCTCAGCAGAGTCACTCCACTGCACATGTGAGGAATATGTCCAGGCACTCTCAGAGTCCCCAGATGGCACACATGATTTTTCTCCCTAAAACTCCCTCTGATACCATGGAAGAGGAATTGGCTGGCTAATTCATTAGCACAGGAGAAACAGCGTGAGTGACACCAGTAGGTAAATTTCTCCCATCCCTGTGCTTCCCAGAGACGTCCCTGGGAAATGGCCTGGTTCCTCCCCTGCAGGTCACTGCCTGGAGGAAGGTGAGGGCCAGGAGCTACCTGAGGTCAGGATCAGGCACCCACCAAGCTAGGCCCTTGGCCACACCAGCTCCCACTGCCCTGGGCGGGCTGGGGCTTCAGCTGAACGGCAGATTCCTTCTTGGTGTAAGTTAGCTGAAACTTCCACTCTGGAATCCTCAAATGCCTGGGTTCTGGGAGGGGCGTGTCCCTGGGCTCCCTGAGAGCTCTGTGGTGGAGAGTCTGAGCCCATGGGCCCTAAATGATGGGAAGGGGACAGACGATGGGTGTTGATGGGGCATCCAGCACGCACCGTCACCTGCTGCGCACCACAGGCGTTTCGTGCTGTGACCTTGGTGACCCCTCGTTCATCATCTGTGATGTGGGTATCGTCATTTTATTTTACAAATGTGGAAACTGAGGCCCAGGGAGGTGACTCTCCCACAACCACAGGGCCGGGAGGTGTCAAAGACCCTGGAATCCAGGTCATGAGGTCCCTAGGTCAGCAGGGACCCAAAGGCTGTGTCAGGGAGCCTGAGGACTCTGGGCTACCCTGAACAAAGGCCCCGTGTGGACAGTGTGGGGCATGCTGCCCGCTGTGCGGGGAAAGCTGCCCCAGTGTGGGTTTTTGGTGGATGACCTGTGGGGTCTCCCTCCCCTGGCCAGCCTCATCTCCACCCTGGGCATCCTTAGAAGACAGGAGAGCCATCCTCAGCCTTGTGCAGATGGAATCTGGAATCCAGGACTCACCCGCTGTGGGACAGTAGTGGCCGGGATGGTCTTGGCTTCAGGAATAGACCATGCATCTCAAAAGCCTGAAAAGGAGGGAAACAGATGTTGCCACCGCGAGGAGGCCGAAGCAGATGGCCCTGGGAGTGCGGGATTATCTCTGCTTGGTCCTTGCGACCCTCACTGTGCAGCTCGTCCCAGCCATCTCCCTGAATGCCAGCAGCACGGCTGTGACTGTTCCTGGTGTCATATGCAGGAACCCAGTGGGCAGTTCAGAAGGACTGTCCCTTCCACGGGAAAGGGAGCCTTTTCTGTGGCCCCTCCCAGGCCCGGTGCCACAATCTATGAGGATGCCAGGTCTGGCCTACGAGCAGGGACGAGGCCCATGCACATTGGGGTCTCGTCAGCAAAGAAGGGAGATGGGCAGGAGGTGACATGGCAGAGCCAGCCCTAGTGATGGGCGGAGGACCCTCTCCCTCCTGTGTGTGGGTGCCCATGGCAGGTGTTGTGCAGGCCTCCCGGGAGGCTTCATGAGACCTGTTCAGCAGAGCCGTGTGGTCATCAGGGTGGTGGCAGGAGCAATATGGTGGGGACCATTGTTCTTTGCTCTCCCTGCCTGTTCCCTTCCCCTGTATCTCTCCTCCTTCCTCCTCTCCCTGTTTCTGACTGTGGAGTGAGGCAGGCATTTGGAGGCTTCATCCACCTTCTGCTTCCTCCCACTCAGACTTCTGAGGCCAGGGTGTCTTCCTCGGGGGCTACTGGGCTCTCTCCAGGCTCCCTCTCTGGACACCAGGGGGCTGCAGCGTGGGACAGTGTTGAGGGTGGAGCTGGGGTGTGGGAGTGTCCCTGCTGCCAGCTTCCAGCAGTTCACACCTTTGTGAGCCTGGCTTGGACTTGAAAAACACTGAGCATGTTAGTTTCCGAAGACTGCCGTGAAACACGACCACAAACTGGGTGGCTTAAACCAGCACAAACTTACTCATAGTTCCAAAGCCCAGAGTCGGGAAGCCAGGGCCACAGCCCCTCTGCAGGTTCCAGGGAAGAACCCCTCCCCGCCCCTCCCAGCTTGTGGGGTCCCAGGTGTTCCTTGTTTTGTGGCCACATAGCTCCAGAGTCTCCTTCATCACATTGTCTTCTCTTCTCTCTGTCACCTCCTTTTCTGTCTTTTAGAGGGACGCTTGCCATTGGGTTTGGTGCTCAGCGAGTGAATCCAGGATGATCTCATCGGAAGATCCTTAACTCGATAACATCTGCAAAGACTCTTCTCCCAAGGTCACAGGCAGAGGTTGGAGGATGTGAGCATATTTTTGGGGGCCACCACCATTCAACCCACAATACTCAACCTAAATCAGATGTTCCAGGGGTTTTCACCAGAGGCTGTGGCCTGCTCTGCTGCAAGGCAGCCCCTCCTGCTCTCTCTGGAGTCCAGCCTGCTGGGATTTTGGAACTCGCCCTCAGCCCACGCAGCTGTGCGTTTTCTGGTGGCGCAGGACCTAACATGGGAAAGCTGCCTGCTGAGACCCAGAACAGGCTGCCTGGCGACACTGCTATCAAAGCTCTTAGGCACTTTCCTACGTCAGCGTTCTGGGCAGGAGAGTCATTGTTTCCTTGAGAGTCTGGTCCTGACCTCCTGAGCTTAGAAGACAGGCAGTCTGCTGTCTCCACGGGGCTCCGGACGATGGGTCAAACCTGCAGCTTTGACCCTGAGCTTCCCGTTCTGACCAGCAGCCTGCGGGGTGAGGAGGCAAGGCTTAACATTTCTCCAGCAGCTGGAAGTCTGTGTGTCTTGACTCTGCCCAGGGTACAGCTTTGGCTGTTGTTTGGGCCGGTCAGGGTGATGAGCAATCCTTGGTGGCCCTTAGTGGCCTTGGTAGACATGAGCCTGTCTGTGCAGAGACAGAAGCAGAGACGGACTCTCATGGGGAGGGAGCTCACCCGATGTCTCTTTATTGCTGTGCACGATGTCCCCCTCATGTCCCAGTAATCCAGGAAGACCCTGGGTGCACCCAGCATAGAGCTGCAGCAGGCCTCCTGGGCGGGGCCATGTGCTCGCCAATCCACGCATCCTCTCTCGGTGCAAATGCTGTGATTCACAGTTGTGCCAGGCCCAGGGTCACTAAGCCCTCGCCACAGCAGCCCATTGTTTTGGGGGTTTCTGTCTTTCTTTTTTTTATGCTTTCTGTTTTCCTTGAGAGACATTTGTCCTTATTACAATCAATTATGCTTTAACCACCATTTTATATCTTTTTTTGGTAAGTGTGGTAGGTAACAGGAAGACTTGTTTTCTTTAGATTTTGCCAGAGGAGGTTTGAAAGCACAGACAGGCTTGAGGGCTGAACTTCAAGGTTTTATTTTCTTGCTGTTAAGTTTTCTGTCCAAATTCATCTTCCCTTTTGATTTTCTCTGACTTCAGGGCACATGTGCAAATGCATTGGACTTGCTGTCCTTCAATTCTGAACAGTTTAAAAATTCACCTTTTATCTCCTACCCACAGAAAAAGCAATGTTTGCTTCAACATGCATTGTTACAATTATTTTGGAATTTGGGATACATGGGAAAGGTAGAAGGTTAACGTTTCTTTATGTTAATGGACTGTTTTTGCATGACTTATAGCCGAGATAAAACATGCACGAGCTTACTGGAGAATGATAGCAATGGGGTTGCTTTTGGCAAGGATTTAAACAATATGCACTGTCAGCCTAATCATATCTTTAAAAAATTAGAGGCTAATGAGCATCCACTCTGTGGAGCACTTGGCTCTTGAAATACATTATCTTATTTAATTCTTGCAGCCCCTGAAGTGGATGCTTGTGTCTACATGTTCCAGAGCAGGCTCGGCAGCAAATCTACCTCCTGAAAGTCACATTCATGGCTCTGGCTATCTGGCTCCAGGGCTTACTCAGTCTTTCCACGATGCTTAACTCCAGTCACTGCCAACCCCCTACTCCCTCCACCCCTCAGTGAGGATGAAGGGTGCCGGGGCAGGGCCTGTCTGGGGCAGTGGGGCCTTGGACACATGGGCTGAAGACCGCAGGCACCAGCTCCGCTTGCAGGAGTCTGCAGTGCAGCGAGGAGGTGGGCAGGACTCAAGGACTCACAAATGAGGAGGATGGCCTCACTTTGGGACATAACTCCCAAGTAGTGATAGAGAACTGAAGGGTGCAATTCACTCAGGCCAGCAGGGCACCTCCCTTGCAGGAGGAGACATTGAAGAGGGGACTTGAAGGATTGGAAGGAGCAGGGCGAATGGGGAGTGCACAGTGGGGGCAGGCAGTGCCTGTGAATAGGGTAGGGGTCCCTCCATCCTGGCTGGCCTGTGGGGAGAAGAGAGCGGGGATGACGTGAAGGCTGAGGCACAGGCAGGGCCAGTTCAATCAGGGCCCTTTGATCAGGCCATTTCATTCCAAGCCAAGGCCAGGGGGAAGCACTGGGGAGACTTGTGTTGTTAAAATAGGCCACTGTGGTTGCCAGGCTAGTACTAGTGGGGGGATCGGGTGAGGAGGGGCAACTACCTTCTTGATTTCCGTCGCACAGCTCGTAAGAGTGATCTGCTGACCGTGGATTGCTGGAGAAACGCAGAGACCTACCCGTGCTGCAAACCACAGGTTCAGACTCACAGCAAGGTCCTTCCCGTCCTTTGCTCGTGTGCTGGGAGGGACTCGGGAGAGTGCCATCAGGCATTTTCTAGATGGTCCCTCCATTTGGGTTCGTCTGCAGTTGTTGTCATGGTTAGACTGGGGTTATGGGTTTGTGGAGAGAGCCTGCAGAGGGGACGTGCCCCTCCTGTCACATCTTCCCAAGGGTACTGTCAATGCAACATGTTCCCGAGGAGAGGAAAGGGATCTGGGCTCCACACATCTGCACTAAGTGTCTCTTGTGTCCCGAGCAGAGTGGAGGCTCTGGGGATTTGGAAGAGGATGACAGGCCTCATGGAGCTCACGGCCATGGTGTAGAAAGGGTAGGAGCACCCATAGGGCAGCTACACCTAAGTTGTGTGAGCTGCGCAGGGCAGGAGCACAGAGGGGCGTACGTTAGCTGACCTTGTGGAGGCAAGGAGCACTCAGAGTGGATGTGGAGCAGAGTTTCAAAGGATGAATAGAAGCTAGTTGGGCAGGTGGTGGGGAGAGGAGTGCAGGCAGAAGGATGAAGAGATGGAGAGGTGTGAAGGCAGGCTGGGAATAGTGGTGGCTTTGCATTCCTGGGACATAGTGTGGATAAGACCAGGGGGAGCTGCTACACAGAGGGAGGACTTGTGGGTCATGCCTAGGGTCCTGGTCTTCATCTGTAGGCTTAGAGACTGCCAAGTGTTCTGGTGGTCACAGGGCTGCTTGATGCAACGTGGAGGGTGAGCTTGATGGGGATGTGGGTGGGGAGAGAGCACCCAGGGAGCCAGATAGGAGCTGTCATTCAAGTCTCCCCAAGAGAGGCGGAGGAGGGTCTGCAGAAGGAGGTGGCTGCTGGGAGCAAAGGAGTGGACAAGCTGAGAAATTCAGAGGCGGGGACAGAGGGGGTTTGGGGTCCCAGAGGAGACGTGGGGCAAGTGAGACCCAGCGGAGGTGACATCCTCACTGCTTTGGGGTGCATGGACTGTGGGGGCAATATC
>PVKP010044276.1:0-16829 GCA_004027715.1 Plecturocebus donacophilus | reverse complement strand
CTGGGCTTTTATGCTGTATAACACTTCTTTTGGGGGCTGGGGGAGTTTTCGGAGGGGCTGGGGATCTTTGCAAGCAGGCAGTTTGTACAGAAGCCAAGGTCAGCAGTTAGAGACAGTGAGGGTTTCTTCTCAGGGTCCGTGTGACCCTGAGCGGCGAGTTCTTGAATTCCATTGAAATGAGGCTGGTGTCTGCACCTGGTGTTGGCCTGATTAATCGTCGTGCCTTATCATGTTGCCTGTGAGCCTGCACACAGCCTGTGAGCCTGAGAAGCCATGACATTTTAGCCTGGCTGAAGCCATTTTCCTTGCCACATCACACCTGCCAGAGCCTTTTTCCCGTTTTTTCTTTTTCTTGGCCACAGCTCCAGCCTGTAATGCCTTTTTTCTTATTCTTTTATAAACGTACACCTGATTGCCTTGCCAATGATTAATTACCGGGCAGGCTAAGAGTTCTTTCTGTAATGCTGCTTGCTTAAAACAAATTCCTATAGCTGTAGCGTCTTCCTTGTCCTTTTCCCTGTTCATTAGATGCCTTTGTGCATGATTTCTCCCCATTTGTTCCCAGAGCTTTACGTCCAGCATGCTCTTTACTGAGAACCTTGGGCCTTGGGAAACAGCAGCTTGAATTAGGTTTCGTACTTTTATCTGTTGTGCTGATAACTGCTGTCCCATGACGAATCCCTAGCCTGAAACAATGCCTCCCTGAGCTCTGCAATCCCCAGTGGGTACCAATGGCTTACTGACTTCTTGACCAGACTGCGTGGTTCTTTTTACTCTCCAGTCTTGGGAGGTCTGCTGTTTCTTCTTTCCTTCTTCACAGTGATGATCACATCAGTTCACTTTGTGTTCGAGCACCTGCTGTGACGGGTATCACGCTGGGGTCACCACCTGAGATGTCAGTAACCACCTGCAGAAGTCTGGCCTGCAGACCCTGACTCAACGATGAATGAATGAATGCACTCTCAAACCATTACAGTGATACAAATGGGTTAGGCATGGCCGTTGGCTGCTTTCAGAGGGCAAAATGCAACCAATTGACCAAGACCCTCTGTCCATCACACATTTATACACAACAGAGGTTTTAAGTCAACATTACTTGTGGATGATTGACATGGTTAAAAGAGTGGTTCTAGGAATGATAAAAGCTTTAGGTTCCTGGCCTGGAGTAAACACAATTAACAGGTAATTCCCCTTTGATCTCCCCATGAGAGGTCCATCCATTACAAAGTTAACATGAGTAAACCGAGTAGAGACAAAGGGATGTGGGGTGAACAGACTTAAGCTGGGAAAAGGATTTTCCCTATTTTCTCCCTGACTTAATGGACCAGGCTGCTGCCTTTGGTCTGCCTCAATAAAACCTTTTGGCCTTCCAAAAGGTTTGAGACTAATCTATAACTTTTCCCAATCTTTAATATTTTGCCAGCCACCTTGGGTGAATATCGACACCTCTAGGTCTTGCCTTCGTTTTGACATCACATGGAGCCTGAGGTCCAGGTTTTCCTTGGCCCTAGTAAATGATTGGAGCTCTGCCTGACCCAACGGAGAAGGTCTTAAAAGGGATATCCCAATAGGGTGGGAAAGCTGGCTAGAATTTCGTGCTCGGGGGACCTGTGGAACATACCTCCTGTGGTGTGGAGCTGCTAACCGGCTCCTCTGATTTCGTGTCTCCTTTGGCTGAGTTAAAGAAGAGTGTTTTTCTAGGGCGGAGGATGGAAGTCCCACCTCCCCACTTTTTCTCTGGTTGTCTTTCAGAATATTTCTCCCTTTAGGTACTTATGATACTTCCTGTGGGTTGAGGCAGGAACAGATACCTTGCCAGAGAACTCAAGATGGTGGGGACACTGATTATCCACTTCAATCTCATTTTTTTTTTTTTTTATTGTAGAAACTTGGGGTGGGGGGGCAGTTTTCCACATGTTTGGTGCTAGGCAGATGTGGGAAAGGGATGTCACAGATTTGGAAGTCTGATTCTTAGAGAGTGTGATTGAAGTTTTTTACTTCTCTGTGGCCACTGGCACTGTTTCATCCTCATATTTGAGTTCTGCGATATTGCTGGTGATAATCTCAGCATTGTATGTTTGTTTTAGGTTTTCTGTGGGGAAAAAGTGAAGCCAGCTTCCTTCTATGCAACCATTTTAGAACCAGAACTCTCACACATCCCATGGAACATTTCTAGCCAGCAAGGTACAATGAGTAGCAAGGAAACAAACTTTTTTTCCAATGTTTCAGTTGACTCACAAGAGTATAAAATGTGACCTATCATTTTCGTGTGGCCACTTTAAATGTTAACTTAATATCTTAGATAAAAATAGTTTAAAATACACATCCACTTAAGTTAAAAAGAGAAAAACTAAGTTTAAAGTTTTATTATTCTTTGATGATTTTTCTTTTGATGCTACACCTAGTGACTACCATATTCTAAAGCAGACATATTCTAATTGCTCTTGAATCTTCAACTTGAAAGAAGCTGTATGGTTTTACAAATTAGTGATAACAGTGAGTGTCCTTTTTAAAAAATATCTGCCATTTCTGACAAATGACAAATAGCTAATATTATTTTTTCTTAAAAGGAATTTTTATTTTATTTATTTATTTTTTTTAAAGATGGGGTTTCACCATGATGGCCAGGCTGGTCTTGAACTCCTTACCTAGGGTGATCCACCCACCTCAGCCTCTCAAAGTGCTAGGATTACAGGTGTGAGCCACCGCGTCCGGCTCTTAAAAGGAATTCTATTCTTTTAATATAGAGCTTCTCTTGTTTAATAAAACTGAAAGTAAAGAATACATAGAAATAGTCCTGCATCAGTACAGGTCAAGTTTTGGTTGCCAAAAGAGTTATGAAAAGTTTTAGTTTTCTAGCCGAGCATTGTGGTTCTCACCGTAATCCCAGCTATTTTAGAAAATTGCTTGAGGCCAGGAGTTTGAGACCAGCCTGGGCAATATGGTGAGACCCTGTCTTAAAGAGAAAGAAATGAAAGCGTTTAGTTTTCTGACCATTTTATTTTTATTTTATATTTTAGTTTTTAATTGTTTTATTTCAATAGAATTTTGGGGGAACAGGTGGTGTTTGGTTACATGAATAAGTTGTTTAGTGGTGATTTCTGAGATTTCGGTGCACCCGTCACTAGAGCAGCGTACATTGCACCCCATGTGTAGTGTTTTATTGCTCACCAACCCCCACCCTTTCCCCTGAGTCCCCAAAGTTCAATGTGTCATTCTTATGCCTTTGCATATCTGACCATTTTAGATTCAGAATTATGGATAAGAGATTTTCAGCCTATATTGATCATGTCTAGAAGTTCTGTTTATTTCTTTTAAAAAATGTTCATGTAGCAGCAGATAACTAATACAACCAGAAATAAATGAGATGTTGTTTCCCCAAATTCTTGATAGTATATTGTGTTATTGTTACCAGGCAGAAGGGGCTCACTGCTGGATGTGCTAGAAGCCAATACTATGATACTGGATTTCTAAGAAAAAAAAAGCTTTTTATTATAGGTTGACCAACAAGGAGACAGGCATTTAGCTCAACTGTATCTCCCTGTGCTGGTTTTAAGGTAGTAATTTTATTAGAAAAGGTTTATGGATGGATTCTAGGATTAGCAGGTGATTGGTGGAAGGAAAAGGGAGGTCTAGAAAGGCCTCAGGAATGCACAGTTCTCTCTCCATTCCTCTTTATGGGTCCCAGGTGAAAATTCAAAGGGAGTTAGTATGAAATATGCAGTAGAAATTCGGGCTGTGACTTTAACAAGCTTGTTCTGTGCAAACTCCATTTGGCCACATCGGTTCCAACTAATTTTGGCCACTTTTGTTATCTCACAAATGGAGGTAATTTCAGTGTTTCAGGTTATTTATTTTCTTACATGCTATCTGGCAAACTCAAGAATTTCTGTTAGTTATTGGTTTCCTATTGTTTGGGGCACAATTTTAGTTTCAACTTTTCAGCAAGTTGTTTCTTTTCTTATATGATAGCCTATAAACTCAAGAATTTCATCATTTAAAAAAAAAACTCTTTGGGGCGTGATTTCTTTATCAGACTTAAAAAAATCCCCAATATAACAAGGAATTTCTAGCATTTTAACTTGAGACTGAAGACCATCATTGAATGCAGATTTCAGTTACCAACCTAGAACTTTACTAATTCTTCTATGTGCTGGAGCCTAGATGTGCATATCCTTGTCAATCAGTTTGGCTTAAGAGAGTCTTTTTTAAAATCATCTTTTCAAATAGGAAAACGCTCCAAATTGTTTTATTAAATTTTTCATTATAGCTATCCCGTTTCTAAGAAAATTTTAGTGTCACAGTTATATTGTATAACTGCTTATGTACAGAGGCTCTTTGGAGGACCACCAACCATTGTAATACCTAGGATTTTTGCTACCTCACCTGGAATCAGTTTTGCCCCTGTGGAGGTGATATCATCCCTGATATGAAGGCATACATTGAGAGAAATAAGACAAGATATCAAACCAAATTTTAGCACAGATGACAATACTTTAAAAGAAAATCAATTAAAAAAATTTAGTCATTATTTCTAGGATATGAGATAATGAGCAATTATTTCTTTTATTTCTCTTATATTTCTAGTTTCCATTATATACTTACATATACCTCTAGAGGATGTTGTATAGATTCTGTAATATTATTTATGTATTCTGTAATATTATGTGAAAGAAAATGTATATCTTTTCCTTTCCCTAAGTCATACGTGTTTAACTATACTACATTTTAGGTGTTAGATGATTTATATATTTCCAATGTTAACAGAAACTGAAGATATTGCTCTAATATTCATTACTCAGTGAGAATTTGTGATATGCAGATTTGATAACATTTTCATGGAGATTTAATAAAAAAAATTGACAAAATCATTCTACAAACATTTACTGTCTATGTAATTCATGTCAGAAGCTGATTAGACACAGCAAAATCACACGTGAATAAGAAGGTCTATATTGTTGAAAAGCTTGCCAATGTGTCTTCTTTAACTACACATACAAACAAATAACTAAATAAAAATGGGATAATGCCATATACTTATATGGTCAGTGTTTTCAGGGAATATAGACCATAGACTGATGAGATTTATAAATACTTTTCAGATGAGATAAGATTTCAACAGGGTATAGAATGCTGACTAGAAGGTTTTTAAGTGATTAATGCCTAGCAAAATTTAGGATCACCAATTTTTAACAAAGGAAAATTATATTCTTTTTTAGTGTCCACAATTTTATCATTCTGTGCTTTTTTCTTTCTTCCATAGTCCTTATGACACATAAAGTTTATAGGGTCTTTGTGCTTTCCTTATCCTCTGATTTCACTGTCCTATCTCATATTTTTTACTTTTACCAAGGTATGTACAACTGACAATTTCAAAGTCATTTGCAAAGAAAAGATAACTATTAGGTACTGGGCTTAATACATAGGTGATCCAATAATATGTACAACACATCCCCATGACATGTGTTTATGGATGTAACAAACCTTCACATATACCCCCAAACCTAAAATAAAAGTAAAAAAAAAGAGGAATCAAAACCTTCAAATAGAGGTATGATGTTCTTGCTGTGGAAATTTAGAAGCCACAGGATTTAAGGACTGTAGAGAGATCATAAGCCCTTATAACTCCCATTCTCCTACTCAGTTACTTCATGTAGGCTGTAGCTTACTCTGTCTTTGAAATGACACAGTAAGGTCACTGTAGAAGTAAAGAATCTTTCACTTGCAGAGAGGACTTTTAATCTCTGAAATGGCTGATTTGCAGAGAAGTGGAATCGTTTATTCTTTAGCATAGGGATTTCCAAATTTTGAATGTGTTTATCAGTAAAACAAAGTAAAAACAAAGTAAAGCAAAGTAAAAACATAAGCTTCCTAAATTTTCTTTTGTTATTTAAGAGGACCAAGCTTTGAGTGTTGTAGAAAGTAAAAAGTTCCTCTTCAAAGTTTCCCGTCTTGTTAAGTAATTAGAATAGTAAATGTTAGAAATAATAGTTTGTTTTAAACACTTTCTTCAAAGCCTTCTTGCTTTTTGCTAATAACTCTTTGTTAAGTCCTATTCTATCTAGCTGTTAGACGTGCTCATAGGCAAGTAGTACATTCTAGTCTTTGTACTTTAACCAAGATATCTGTGCTGAACGTGCTCACAGGCATGTCCCAGCTTGCAGCCTATGACCCTTCTTTATTTGGACTTCCTCTTTTCTTTTGTTCTCCATTGCCTTTACCTATTTAGAAATGTTTTACGTTGTTAGCCAATCTGGTTTAGTTTAGCTTGTGAGGTCCGGCTCCAACCAGTGGAGAATGGACACAGTAAGGACCCAATGCATAAGAAATAAATATGTCTGCCTTTCCTTTGTTCATTGTACTCTTGGGGCAAGATGGCTAATGGGAGAACCCTTTCTGCAGAAAGTAAAATTGCCTTGCTAAGAGATCCTTTGTCTCAGTGCTAATTTTCCTTTGTGGCACTGAGTATCTGTTTCCAATAAGCGTGAATGTGCTTTGAATAAATGAATTGATTTAACTTCTCTTGATAAATGCCAATACTTCTTTAGTGCTCTACAGTCTACTTTTTTCCAACTAATTCATAATTTTGCTAAACATTTTTTTAATCCACAGCATTCGGTTCAGTGCACTCTTTACATCTTTGTTTCTTAAAGTGTAGATTGGAGGGTTAAGGCTGGGTGTGACGATTGTGTAAAGAGAGTTAAGAACTTCCCTTCATCTTGGGATATGGCATTCTGTGGCTTCATGTATATATAAATGATTGTTCCATAAAACAGAATTACTACTGTGAGGTGGGAGCCACATGTATTAAGGACCTTTTGCCATCTTATTGATGACTTGAACTCCATGTGAGACAAGAAATAGTGATAGAGATAGAGTCCAGGGACATAATTAAATCTAGAGATTCCTGGGGCCTTTTGAAAAAGACTTGAAATACACATAGGAGGAAAGGTACAAAAATAAATGTTCACTTGTCTGTGCAAAAAAAAAAGAAAAGAAAGAAAAGCTAGGAGACAATAATACCATGGTAACCAAAAATAGTGTCAGCTTTGGGTAGAACTGAAAAACCTCTGAAGTTTGTCATGGGTATCCAAAACTCGGTTTCTTATTTGGAACATCTCTTTTAACACTTCTTCATGGCCCAGTGCCAACAACTTATTTGTATTTAACCCAAAATAATTATAATCATATGCTGCTAAATCCAGTCACACTGAATTGTAAATTATTGAGAAAACTTAACTTGCTATGTCATTCGTTGTTCTATGTATTTCAATTAAGTAATAAAATCATGAAGTAAATTGTGTGATTTTAAGAGAGGAGTATATATTGAGGAGTTGTTCGTCTTTGAAGCTATGACATAAGCATCACTTGAACATGACGGGTCCTTGCATTATTGAAGGAGTTAAGCTTGAGGTAAAAAGTTAAATGACACCTGTTTTTGGTGATAAACTCCACCATTTGAAAGCAGAATCACTTTCTATATTTACTTGCAAATATCTACATTCCAGCCATTATAATTATAGTCATCGTCACCACTACCCTCCACCCTCTCCTTGTATTGTTTTTACTCCTCAACATTGCAGGCACTGTTGTTATTGTGGTTTTTCACAGCACAAAAATGGAAATCTAGTTGGTATTTCTTACTACACTGCCTTTTTTTTGTTTTGTTTTGTTTTGTTTTGTTTTTTTTGTTGCCAGGAAATAATAACTTTCTTATTATTAATTTTTACTTACATGTATAAAGGCCACATATTTTTTGAACAGCTTTAATGACTGATATTACACCATCTAAATAGACTTACTGATTTGTTGCAGTTAAATATTGAGGTAATTCCAGAACTATTTGGCCACCACGTATAACAATCTGTGTCCGGTCCTACTTACCAGACATTCAGCAGAATTAACTGGGCAGGTAATTCAAACCAAAAGCAGTTCATTAAACAGCTAGAGTTGTTTTAACCTATGGAATTTACCAATTACACGAGTGGATGTTCTGATTGCTTTGAAACACTTTAGGTAAAACCATCACCTCCTTCGACTTGAGAAGAATACAGATACAAATGAAAATATCATCAATCTCACTATTTCTGATTGTTGTATCATATCACTAAGTAGACAAAATATTTAATGACTGACTGGATTAGTTATTATCATTATTATTACTTTTCTGGATATACAGTCTTGCTCTGTTGGCTGGATGTGGTGGCTCAGGCCTGTAATCCCAGCACTGGGAGGCTGAGGTGGGTGAATCTCTTGAGGTCAGGAGGAGTTCCCCACCAGCCTGGCCAACGTGGGGAAAATTTTGTATTTTGTGCTAAAAATACAAAAGTTGGCTGGGCGGCTGGTGCACGCCTGTAGTCCCAGGTACTCAGAAGGCTGAGGCAGGAGAATCGCTCGAACCTGGGGGGTGGAGGCTGCAATGAGCCAAGATCGCGCCACCGCGGTCCAGAACTTGTCTCAAAAAAAAAAAAAAAAAAAAAAAAAAAAAGAGGAAGAATCTTGCTCTGTTGCGTGGGGGGAAGTGCGGTGACGCAGTGACAGCTCATGGCAGCCTGAACCTTCGGTGCTTAAGTGATACTCCCCACTCAGCCTCCTGAGTAGCTGGACCACGGATGCACGCCACTGTGCCCTGGTAATTTTTACATTTTTTTGTACAGATAAGGTCTCACCATGTTGTTCGGCTGGTTTGGAACTCCTGGGCTCAAGCAATCCTCCTGCTTCGGCCTCCCAACTGCTGGGGTTACAGGCTTGAGCCCTGATGCCGGCTAATGACTGAATTAGTTTAAACGTTTTTTTCAACTAATAATTTCTGGCCGTGAAATTCAGACCTAGCGTACTTTACATTTATGGTGTTCTTGAGGCCATGGAATAGAAACCTCATTTGCTTCAGGGACATGGGAAAATAAGGGGAAGACAGATTATGTACAGTATGTCATTGTTATAAGCGTTTTAGTTAGAACATAATAATGTTATAATCATAAAGAAATGTTATCAAGTAGTATGAGATAGAGATGTGGTTTTTCACAGCACAGAAATGGAAATCTAATTTAATTAATGAGTGTCCAGTTTTCTATTATTTATTATTTTTTGCAATAGGTTGTCAACTAAGGAATGATATAGTGCTGCAGTGCGGATTCTGAACTCAAAGTCCCTGGCACCAAATCGAGCCTCACCATTTGGGCAATTATTTAACTTGTTTGTGTACCAGGTTCTTTATGGATGAAGACAATATAATAAATGTCCTTCCTCAACAGGATGTTGTGAGGGTTAGTATTTATGAAAGAACTGAGCTTGGTTCAGTTTAATTCGAAAAATGATAACCTATATCTACCTATCACTGTTATTCTGCATACCCCTTCCTCCCTTCATTTTTCACACTAGTGATTTTACTGCAATGACCTAGAACTAAACTGAAATGTTTTTTTAAAAAATTTGGGTAACTTTAAAATTTAGAAACATATTTATGTACACAAAAATATGCAGAATCACAATGTGCACATTGAAGCTTCAGGAGCAGGAGATGACTTGAGGTCTCCAAATGCTTTGATTACAAAATTCACTCAAGTTCCTTTGAGTGCCGTTGGGTTTGTGTTGGGAATTAAAAGGTCATGAATTTTAAAGTAGAAATAAACCTCAGAAGCCATGAATCTAGTCTTCTGCTCTGCATAGGAGATCCTTCAAGAGTCTTTACACAACTACTACTGGCATAATTTCAATGACAGGGAAGTCAATTGCACTTGAAGCAGACTCTCTCATTTAATCAATGCCTGTCATATTGAACTCAAAGGTGCCTCCCTGCCCAGCCCTGGCTGTTTTTCTTTGTTCTGAAAAGAACACAGCGTAAGTCAATTTAACATGGCATAATAAAAACCCCAGTATTATTATGCCAATAACAAAAGGTAAATCTTGATGAGTTTCAATGAATATTCTTGTGACTATCCCGCAAGTCAATAAATAAAACATTGATTATTACCTTATGAGCTTTTCTTCATGCCTCATCCCAATGATAACCCTTCCTTATCCTCTGAAGTATCCATTATGCTGATATTTATAGTTATCACCTCTTTGCATGTTCGTAGGTTAATTACCCAAATTGGCATCTCTAGACAGTATTGTATAGTTTGGCTTACTAAAAATTTTTATATGCCTTTTAAGTCTATTTCAATGTAAGAATCTATTACCAATATGTGCTTAGATTTCTCTTCCAAGACAAAGCACGTTGTTGGTTGTTCCTACCACTGCATGCTCTTTAATTACCGTGCTTTTCTGGTTGCTCTCCCCTGAATTTGTCAACTGCTGCAGATTGATTAGTGAGTACAAAAGTAAGCACGATACTCGTGCCCCGCTACTGAAGAGAATAGTGAATGTCTATGATCTACATACTTTTCTAAAATATACATTAGTTATTTTTAGCAGGTGTAAAACATTACTGGCTCTCTTTAAACTTTGGATCACGTAAAGCCCTAAGTATTCTTATTAGAAATGCTGTCAAGCCAGGCATGATAATTTATGTAGTTTAATGTTGTGAACTTAAATACAGGACTTTTAATACTTTTTAACATTTTCATATTAATTTAAGCTTTGGCTCTCAAACTTCAGATATTTTAATTTCAATTTAAAAGTGAATATGTTATTTAAAATGAGACAACATCAAAGATGAAGAAATAGTAAAAGAAGAGGCATGCTACATTTTCATCGAAACTCAGTTTTTCATTTTTCATAGTATGGACTTCAGAGCCTAATAATCCAGCATAACGTAAGATTTTACTTTCTTCAGTGAAATCTGAGACAAATGAACCTAACATATTTGGTCTTAATTTGGATGTACCTCATGATATGGAGAGAAAACTAGAAACACAAAATTTGAAAACTGTAACATTTTATAAAAAGTAAAAGTATGTGGCTCTTTTATTAATTATAAAGCAAGAGGTATATTGCTGTAGCCATACAAAATCCAAGATGAAAGGGTGAAATAAAAATATGTAAGACACTAGACTGGTTCAGATCACTTGTGATTTTATTACAATTGATCTCAGCCATTTTCTCACTATGTGAACTTCCTCAGGCTAATTAACTTCTTTAGCCTCTGTTTCCTCATGTGTAAAATAGCTATTCTAATAGCACCTGCTTTGTAGGATGTCTATGAGGAGGATTACATGTTATACTAAGTATAAAATATTTAGCATGATTTTTCGTGCATAGAGAGCATTTGGTAACTTCAAAGTCCACTGACTGCTCTTGTTGAAATTTAATTCTCAAATATGTTACTATTATTTCTATTTCATATACCTTTCACGTTTTTGCTTTTATGTTAGACTGAGTCTTATGCTATCTAGGATCTGTTTTCTACCTGGAGTCATCTTCTGTTAGAGATAGCAGAGAATAATTGACCAGAATCTGAAAAGACTAGAATATGTTTTCATGAAGGAAGAATTTACAGCTGTCATGTTCTCATGTAGTCCAAACATACCCATATTCCCATTATGATGTTCTTTCATTTAATTAATAAATCAAAAAAAATTTGTTAGGTGAGTAACTAGTGCCCTGAAGAATTGAATTAACAACTGGTTACAATGACACTACAATGCCATTCACACCTAAATGCAACAGCTAAAGTAAGAGTTGATAGAAGTCTCTATTTAATATGGATATTGGAGGTGAACTAGATATGGTACTGGTGAAAGTCCCTAATAATGAATTAGGTTTGGTTAAATGTATTTTTGGTTGGTTATTTGACATCTTTTAAATGTATACTCTTGTTATTCAAATTTGTAGCTAGATTTTTACCTAATTAAACAAGAAGAGCATGATGTTGGTCAATGTATATTCCAAGAATCATTAACAGGTAGCAGGGATGTATTTATTTAAAGCTCTAAAGGCTACCTATGTTGATACGGTTTAGACCTTGGGGACTGGTACCCCACAGAGGTGATTAAGCAAAGCTATGTCTATGGTCAGAGGCATATCTAAATAATAATTTAATGAAAAGTTCTCTTAAGACATTAGGTTTCATCTTTTCCTCTTCTTTTTAAATTTTTAAATTAAAAATTTTGGAGATTAATTATATATATTATATTAAACTTACATTGAAAAATGAAAACATGAGGTAAACTATATAAAAATGAACACTTTTTCTTGAAAAAATGAACATGTTTACTTGAAATTTGGTTTATTCAATTGGTAAGATATCAATTAAATTGGATAAATTATGTAGGTGCTGTGTCTACAGGACAGAAAATATTTGACTTTAAAAAATTTATGGGATAATCATAATTCTAGGTTTATGAACCATATTATCATCCTTCTATTTTCATCAAATTAAAAATAATATCATAAACACTCTGGAGGTTACCCGTCAATTTATGGTCTGGAAACTTACTACTGCACCCCCAGCTTCTGGTAATTACCATTCCATTCTCTGCTTCTATGAGTTCGACTTTTTTAGATCCTCATATAAATGAGATCATGTAGTATTTGCCTTTCTGTAACTGGCTTGTTTCACTTAACATCATAGCTTCCAGGTACATCCACGTTGTTGCAATGACAGGGTTTCTTTTTCTTTTTTGTTAAGGATGAATAGTATTTCACTGTGAATATACACCATATTTTCTTGATGTATTCATTCATTGATGAACACTTCAGTTGATCCCATATCTTTGCTGTTGTGAATAATGCTGCCATAAACATGGCGGTGCAGACATCTCTTTAACATGCTGACCACAGTTCCTTGGATACATACCCAGTAGTGGCATGGCTGGATCATATCGTAGCTCTATTTTTAATTTTTTAAATAATCTCCACACGGTTTTCCATAGTGGCTGTATTAATTTACATTCCCACTAACAGTGTACAAGGGTTCCTATTTTTTCTTCACATTCTCACTGAGTTGTTATCTTTGCTTTTTATGATTATAGTCATTCTAAGAGGTGTGAAGTGATATCTCATTGTGCATTTATTTTACATTTTCCCATTGATTAGTGATGTTGACCATTTTTTCATATCCTGTATGTCTTCTTTTGAGAAATGTATATTTGGGTCTTTTGCCCATTTTTTTTTTATTTTTAAAATTTTTATTTTTGAGATGAAGTCTCACTCTGTCACCCAGGCTGGAGTGCAATGGCACGATCTCCACTCACTGCAGACTCTGCCTCCCAGGTTCAAGTGATTCTTGTGCCTCAGCCTTCTGAGTAGCTGGGAGTACAGGCACGTACCACGTCTGGCTAATTTTTGTATTTTTAGTAGAGATGAGGTTTCACCATGTTGGCTAGGCTGGTCTCGAACTCCTGACCTCAAGTGATCTGCCAGCCTCGGTCTCCCAAAGTGCTGGGAGTACAAGCGTAAGCCACCATGGCCGATCCTATTTTAAAATAGAATTATGTTTTCTTGTTTGAGTATTTGAGTTTCTTATATATTTTAGATATTAGCCCCTTATTAGATATATCATTTGCAAATATTTTCCCTCATTTCATAGGTTGTCTTTTCATTATTTTGTTTTCTTGACTGTGCAGATGCTCTTTAATTTAATATAATCTCATTTATTTATATTTGCTTTTGTTGACTGTATTTTTGGGGTCATATCCAAAAAATCATTGACTAGATCAATGTCATGGAGGATTTCTATGATTTCTTTTAATATTTTTATAGTATTATGTTGAAGTCTTTAATACATTTTGAATTGATTTTTGTATATGGTTTGAAGTACCCATGTAATTTTGTTCTTCTACATGTGGATATTCAATTTTTTCAACACCGTTTACTGAAGACACTGTCCTGTCCCTGTTGTGTGTTCTTGGCCCTTTGTTGAAAATCAATTGACTGTAAATGTGTGAATTCATTTTTAGGCTGTTTTGTTCCAGTGGTTTTTGTGTCTGTTTTTATGCCAGTGTCCTGTTTTGATTACTACATGTTCACAGTAGATTTTGAAGTCAGGTATTATGATGCCTCCAGGTTTTTTTTTTTTTGGTTCAAGGTTATTTTGGCCATAGTTTTTTGTGGATCCATACAAATTTTAGAATTGTTTTTTCTATTTCTCTAAAGAATGACATTAGTACTTGGATAGAGATTGCATTTAATTTTTATTTTGGGTAATATAGATATTTTAAAAGTATTAATTTTCCCAATCCATGGCAATGAGGTATTTTCTATTTTTTGTGCCTTTTCTAATTTTAAATATAAGCGTTTTATAGTTTTCAAGTGTGCAAATCTTTTACCTCCTTGGTTAAATTTGCACCTAATTATTTTATTTATTTTTTAATTGTAAATGGGATTGTTTACTTAATTTCTTTTTCAGATAATCGTTATTGGATAGAAACACTATTGATTTTTGTATATTGATTTTGTAACTTGTAACATTACTGAATTTGTTTATTTGAACAGTTTTTTTTTTTTTTTGGTGGAGTTCTTAGGGTTTTCCATATATAAGATCATGTTATCAGAAGAGAGAATTTCACTTCTTAATTTCCAATTTGTATGCCTTTTTTTCTTTTTCTTGCCTAAATGCTCTGGCTACAACATTCAATACTACGTTGAATGGAAATGATGAAAGTGGGTATCTTTGTCTTGTTCTGGGTCTTAGAGGAAAAGCTTTCAACTTTTTATCATTATGATATTAGCTGTGGCCTTGCAGTATATGGCTCTTATTGTGTTGGGGAAAGTAGATTCTCAGCATATAACCTTTGGATATTGTAATCCGCTGGTACAATTACATACTGATTCCCTACTCTGTACTATGAAATTTAAAAAATTTCTTTCAACTAAGTTAGATGAAATTGTCTGTTGAATCATCTGACGATACTTTCTGAAACATCTGTGAGTAGGGATGATATTTGTTCCCTGTAGGATCTCCAGCATCTGTTATAGTAGCTGGCACACAACAGGTATTCATTTAATGTTTGTTGAAGATTATAATTCCATACTTTCTAATATTAAAATCAATTCTGATAAAACTAGTCATGCATATATTAGTTTTTTTAAAAAAAACTTTATTTTTAAAAAGTTAATATGTACATTATAGGCAACCGAAAAACACAAGAAGAAAAGACAAAGTTATCTACAATGACAAGCAGTTTACAGTTTGACATGTCTTTCTAGGTCCTGTGTATGTAGACAAAACATCCAGTTTTATAGGATTCAGATAATACAGTATGTATCATGCTTTTCCACACCCCATGGATATTTACCAGTTTAAAATTCCAAAGCTATGTGAGTATTTTGATCACGAAACATACAGAACACCAACTCAACTTGTTAGAAAAAAATGTAATTCTGCCTTTCTTGAGACAAAAATTTCATAGAAAACAAAAATGGTAACACAACTCTAGATAAAAGTATGGGCAGAGTTCTGATTAAAATACTGTATTCCCTTAAGGCTCAATTTAAAATGAAACATAAAGCAACAGAATATACTAAGTATAATGTTTCTAAGAGAATTCATTTGCAGATCTGTACCATTAAAATATTAGCAAGAAGGTATGTTTGCTTTGGATTACTTAATGTATTCCTACAGTACAGCCAAAAAAGATGCACATACATCAAGGGCTATTGTCAAAACATAGATACATCTGCATTCATCTCTCCCTTTTTACTTCCTTCATCCCCTCTGTTGCCAGCCTGATGAACAAGTAAGTCCTGACATATACTGCTCAAAGGTGGTTGAATGATTCCATGTGCAAGATGCATCTTTTTCATCAATTATAACTAAAAGATATTTATAAACTGGCTAATTTGCTAGCTCTACTTTTTTGTCATACATTGTCACCCTAGGGTAGTTATAAAGCTTAGATATTTTAAGGTAATGAACTTTGTCAACATAAACACAGGTGCTTTACTAAAAATGCTCATATAGACCTATGATTATCACCTAAACCATCTAGATATGGAGATATTGGGAAAAAGCTCTTCCCTTCACCCTTCCTCTTTTCCCTCTTCCATCATTCCAGTGATTAAGCATAGGACCATGTCTGTATATAGATTAAATAATTGAAAGGTGGATTAGCAAAGGTCACTCCCAGGAGACAGGCCTTTCTAAAAACAAACAAAAGGAACCCGGAGATCCAAGATGGCGGATCACTAGCAGCTCAGGATTGCAGCTCCCAGTAAAAGCGCAGAGAGCCAGTGGACGCCACACTTACCGATAAATTTTTGCTGCCCACGGACCAGGACATTCCCAGCGGAGGAGCCCCACAGGTCGCCAGCGCGACCCTTTCGGCTGGCGTGGCTTTTTTGCCGGCGCCTTGGCTCGGCGGCTCTTGGTGCGGAGTAAACGGGACTGAGTCTCCTTTTGGATGATGTTTGGCGCTCTGGGAAGTCAGAGCAGTCCATCCAGCTGACTGAAAAAGGGACTGAGAAGCCAGACCGGAGACCCCCTGGGCAGAAAAGCACCACGAACTTCAACGCTGCTGTCTTAGCTAGCGTTGTGAGTCGCACAGTGAAAACTGCATAGATTCCGGAGCTGAGAATTAACAAGCTGGATGTCCACTCAGAGACCTAATTTGAAAGTAGGTAATTACAAAGACGACAGATGGATAAAACCATAAAGATGCCAAGAAGCCACCGTAAAAAAGCTGAGAACACTCAAAATCAGAAAGTCTCTCCTTTTACAGAGGATGCTGGTTCCTCATCAGTAACGGAGCAAGGCTTGATGGAAAACGAGTGTGAAGAATCATCAGAATTAGGCTTCAGAAGGTGGATAATAAGAAACTTCTGTGAGCTAAAAGAATATGTTCTAAACCAATGCAAAGAAACTAATAACTTTGAAAAAAGGTTTGACGAAATGCTAAAGAGAATGGACAATTTAGAGAAGAACATAAATGAATTAATGGAGCTGAAAA
>PVKP010044275.1:0-16827 GCA_004027715.1 Plecturocebus donacophilus | reverse complement strand
AAAAAAAAAAAAAAAAAAAAAAAAGACTCTCATCAAACTAGGAATAGAAAGAAATTGCCACAAATTAATAAAGGGCATCTAAGAAGAATCACAGCTAATACACCTAATGGTGAAAGATGATGGGAAGTTTTTGCCTTCAGATTGGGAGCAAGATAAAATAAAAATAAAGAGCATATAGACTAAAAAGGAAATGACAGAAAGGTATGATAATGTACGCAGACAGTTTTACAGTATTTATTCACAAAAAGCCCTGCTAGAAATAACAAGCAAAATTCAGCAATGTCTCGGAATACAAGGTCAATGTACAAGGATCAATGGTAAGAGTTCCATTTCTAGTATGGAGAAGTAAGATTCTAAAAAAGACTCTTCTACAGATAGTAAATATAATCTCTAGAAAAACAAACAAAACGAAACTAAACTAAAAAATCGAACAAAAGCAGGCATTGTTTGGAGGGGAGTCAAAAGTTAGAGGAAGTGACTAGCACGTAGTGAGTTCCCCCTTTTCTCAGGTTTCTGTTGAGAGTAGCTGCACTCCTAGCAGCAATGTGGAGCAGCTAAAATTCCCATAAAAGCTTGTCATCCTTTTGCAAGAGGAATTAGGGGAAGAAGGCCTGGGTACCCAGGGCCACTAGAGATTAAGGGGTCAACTCAAAAAGAAAGAATGAAAAAAAGCAAATTCCTAATTCTCTGTATAAAATCTGCCTGAGTCTCTGGCTGACCCCTCACCCTTGCATGGCTAGAGAAAACTGAAAGCAGGGCTGAACTGCGACCTGAGTTGCCACTTGCCTTAGGTGACACAGCATTTCCATTGTCAATCTAAGCTAGTTAATTGCCTGCTGTGATAAGAACACTGACATTCTTCAGCACAATATAACAGAATACCACGTTACCATAACACTCTTCAGTAGTTAGTTTTAAAAATATGTTTTCCAGGGTTAACAACTTTTTATCTGTCTGGCAGATTATTTCAATATAAACAATTCTATAATACTAGAACTTGAATTCATTTTTGTATAGGGATGTGAGGTATGGGGTCAAAGTATGATTTTTTTCCCCTAATACTGACATCCATTTGTTTCAGCACAATTTGAAAAGATTTCTCCCTTCAAATTATATTGGCACCTTTGTCAAAAATCAGTTGTCGGTATATTAATGGGTCTATTTTTAGTCTCTCTTTTCTGTTCCATTTATACATTAGTCTTTCTTTACACCAATACCATACTGTCCAGATTGCTGTATCTTTATAGTAAATCTTAACATTCGGTAGTGTCAATCCTCCATACTTTTTCTTCTTCTTCAGGACTGTGTTTGTCATTCTAGGTCTTTTGCATATTCATATAAATTTTAAAATCTCTTTGTCAGTTTTAACCCACCCAAATTACAAATAATTGAATGAACAAGTGGAAGACAAATCAGTAACACATTATTAAAAGACTTTAACAACATGGAACCAACTTGAGTTATAGATTATAGAACACTGCACCCATCAACTGCTGAATATACTTTCTTTGCAGGGACACACAAAACATTCCCCTAGATAGACCATATGCTGAAATCATAAAGGGTATGCTCTCAGACCACAACAGGATTAAATTGGACAACATAGAGCAAACAGACAAAATACCTTGAAAAGTACAACTTACTATGTCTGGCAAAACATGAAACAAAAACTCTGAATAGCCCTATGTCTATTTAAAAAATTGGGCTTGTCATTAAATCCTTCCTGTCAAGAACACTCCAGGTCCAAATGGCTTTCTTGGTTAATTCCTTGAAACATTAAAAGAAATAACAATCTCATACAAAGTATTTCAGAAAATAGAGAAGGGAATACTTCATAACTCGTTTTAGTAGCCAGTATAACCATAATATCAAAACATGACAAAGACATTGAAAAAAAAGAAAACCATAAACCAAATCACTCGTGAAAAATGCAAACTTTTAAGCCAAATATCAATAAGTAGAATCCAAAAATATATAATAAAGCTAATGCATCATAATCAACTAGTATTTATCTCAGAAATGCAAGGTTAATTCAACATTTAAAAATTAACAAATTCACCATAGTAACAGAACAAAAATGCTCATATCACTCTAATAGATGCAGAAAAAGCACCTGACAAAATTGAACACTCAATCATGATTTAAAAAAAAACCTCTGAAACAAGCTAGGATTAGAAAGGAACTTATACAACCTGTTAAAGGGTAGGTACAGAAAACCTACAGCTAGTATATAACTTAATTGCAAAAGACTAAATTTTTTACCCACAATATCAGAACCAAGGCAAACATGCCCACACTCACCCCTTCCATTCAACATTGAACTGAAAGTCTTAGATAGTAAAATAAGGAAAATAAATTAAAAGTATGAATTTGGAAAGGAAAATGTAAAAGTGTCCCTATTTGTAGGTGATAATGATTACTTATATGAAAAACCCTGAAGAACTTACAAGAAACTAATAGGTAGACTTAGCAGTGCCTCTGGATACAGTTAATGCACAAAAATCAATCACTAGCAACTTATACTAGCAATAAACAATCTAAAAATAAAATTTAAAAAGCTTTATATTAGCAATGAAAATTAAAAACTAAAACTAAAACAACGCCATGTAAAACAGGATCAAAAATATCAAGTACTTAGGGATAAACTTAAGGAAGGATTCCTATGACCTCTATGTTGAAAACTATACAATTCTGCTAAATGGAATTAAAGATCTAAATAATTGCAGAAATATACCACGTTCATGGGTTAGAAGGCTCGATGTTGTTAAGATGTCAATTCTCTTAAAATTTATCTACAGAGTCAACTGAACTCCAAACAAAATCCTAGCAGGCTTTTTTGTAAAAATTACAAACGGACTATAAAATGTATATGAAAATGCAAATGACCTAGAAGAGCAAAGTAATTTTTAAAAAGCAAAGTTGAAGGATTTATACTATCTGATTGAAGATTTACTGTAAAAACGATGGTAATAAAGATAGTATGGGTTTGCTAAAAGGATAATGTATTAAGTCTATTTTCTTATTTTCTGTATCCTTGATATTCTGGCATCTGGGGCTTAACTGATCCTGGAGAGACTGCCCCTCCCAGGGATAGGTAATTCTACAGATTAGGAAATAACTTGACCTTGAGGATGCCTTTCATATGCAAACCAGCCAATACATAGCCCAAACCCACAACTACATCTTTTATTGAGATCTCACAGGTTGAGCCACTATCCTCCTGCTCTAATCACCCCGGGGACAGGTACCAAGCAACTAGGGACAGTCCCTATACCCTAGAGCCCAATGGAATTATTCAAATTAGCCAATTTTAAATCTGCCTAGCGTGTTGATCCTGCCTAGTTTATTCCTTCCCACAAAACCTAAATAAAGGTTCTCACCCATGCTTTCCCCTAACTCCTATTAGGTACCAACTGACATTGGTGCTTCCACATGTGTAGTATGTGTGGCCCTGCATGGTGTGGTATGCCCTCACCTCTTGGGAACTGTAACAAACTATCTTTTCAATAGCAGTTGTCTCCTGATCTGCTGGCTTCATCATACCTAAATAATAATAAAACCTTTAGCTAAAGCAGACAGACAAATAGACTAACTGAACAGAAAAGAGAGACCTGATACAGGCTCATACACGTAAAGTCAACTGATTTTGATAAACATACCAAGGAAATTCAACAGGAAAAGGAAAGCCTTTTCAACAAATGTTTCTGGAACAATTAGACATCAGTATTGAAAAATCAATCACAGACCTAACTGAAAAAGTTAAAATGATAAAACTTATAGAAGAAAGTATGAGAAAATCTTTGTGCCTTGTGATAGGCAAAGATTTCTTAAACAGATCACAAAAGGTACTAACAGTAAAACATGATAAATTGGACTTCATCAAAATTAAAATGTTTGCTCTTTGATGGGCACCAACAAGAAAATGAAATTTCAAGCCACAGATTGGAACAAAATATTAGCAATACATATATCTGGCAAGGGAGTTTTGTCCAGTAAATATTATTAAAACTCACTAATGAGAAGACAACCCAACAAAAAATGAGAAAGATATCTAAGTAGATATTTCACACCAAAAATGTACAAATGGTCAGTAAGCACATAAAAAAGATGCTTAAGATCATCATTATTCTCATAAGAGAAATGCAATTTGAAATCATAACATCCATTACAATAGCAAAAATAAAAGAGTTTGATGATAACAAGTGTTGACGAGGATGTGGAGCAACAGGAATCCTTATGTATTGTTACTGGGAATGTAAAATGGTACAGCCAATTTGGAAGACAGTTTGGCAATTTCTTATAAAGGTAAGTATACACTGATTATATGACCTAGCAGTTCCAATCTTAGGTATTTATCCAAGAAAAAGGTAAACATATGCTCACACAAAGACATACCAGAATGTTCATTGCAGCTTCATTCACAATAATCAAATATTAACCACCTATCCATCAATAGGTGTAGAGATTAACAAATAGTAATATATTCATTCCATGAAATACTATTTGTCATTCAAAAGGAATAAACCAGAGATATACTTAATAACATGGATGAATTGCAAAATGATTATGGTGAGCAAATGAAGCCAGATCCAAAAGAGTATGTAAGGTTTTATTCCATTTATATAAAACCCTAATAAAGACAAATCTAATCCAGAGTGACAAAAAGCATGTCAATGGTTGCCTGGGGCTGTGTGTACTGACTACAAGGCGCATGAGGAAGCATTCTGTGTGAAGGAATGTTATATATCATGATAGGGGTGGTGGTTATACTGGTGTATACCCTTATCAAAACTCATCAAACTGCCCACTTAAAATACACTTCATTCTGTACACATTTTATGAAAATCCATTAATCAAATGGATTTTAAAAGAAGAAATGCTAAGTGACAGTGACCATAAAGTCAGATTATGGGAGAGAGGCACAAGGCCATGGGAAGGTGGAGAGGAGTGAGGAATCTGAAGGTGATACTTACAAAGGCAATGGGAGGTGAGGCTGGTTGTAGAAGAGAGTTTGTTGCTACCTTAGAGTGAGAAGATGAGAACGAAAGAAAGAATAAAGTACAAGAGTGCTAGGAAGAACAGAAGCGAGGCAATCAAATGATTTTCAAAAAGTCAAATCCAGTAAAACTGAAATGTATGTGATAAGAATCTAAGACTCTGGGGTGTGGTTTAAGGAATTATGCATAAAAATGGGATGGAAGGAAAGAATATCCAAGGAAGCAAGACCTCTAGTGAGGAAGCCTGGCATATGATCCAGAGTATAGGAATTGAGGCAATTTTCCTGGAAGAAAGCCAAGCAAAGAAGACAGGTGGTAACAGTAAGAGAAATAAAGGGAGAGAACAATTTGGCATCCGAGAGGCCAATGCTACCTATCCTCAAGCAATTTCTAAAGTTGCCAACCTTTAAGCAATAACAGCATTTTAAAGGTATCGATCTTCCTTAGGAAAAAAAAAATTACTTCATGTCCCCATCTGCCTGAGTCACATACACTCACCTGAACGGCTGTGATGTGGAGTTTCCCCTTCCAATGTCCACGGCCCGGCCCCTTGCTCCAACTTGAAGATGACCTCTGGTTTGGGAACTTCGAACCCTGTTAACAGGACATGATAGAGAATTGGGTCCAGCAAATTGCTTTCCATTTGTTCTTTGGAGAAGTAACCACATTTCATTAGGAACTAAGTAATAATCACAGAAGTGAAAAGGGACTGAAGAATCTCAGACAAATCAAGGGAGACACCTTCATACAGTTCACATGTCCCAGACAGCTCAGTGGTGGTGAAGGGAAACATCCTCAACAAGGCTCTGTATTGGTGTCCTAAGGCTACCATGACACAGTATCAAAACCTAGTGGCTTACAACAACAGAAATGTATTGTCTCTCATGTCTAGAGGCTAGAAATCGAGGTGCAAGCAGGGTCATGCTCTCCCTGATGGATCTAGGAGAGAACCCTTTCTAGCATCTTCTAGCTTCTAGTGTTTGCTGGCACTCTTTGGCATTCCTTGGCTTTTGAATACATCACTCCAGTGACATGGCTGTCTTCTACCTGGGTATCTTCTCATTGTCTTCCCTCTATGCATGCTTGTAGCAGTAATACCCCAATTTCTGCCTTCATCTTCATATGGTGTTCTCCCTGTGCACATCTCTGTGTTCAACTTTCCCATTTTTATAAGGATATCAGTTAGATTAGATTGGGGCCCACCCGAATAACCTAATTTTAACTTGATTACCTCTGTAAAGACTCTATTTCCAAATACGGCCACATTCTGAAGTATTGAGGGGTAGGATTTCCACATAACTTTTGGGGAAGACAAAATTGTACCCATAAAAGTCTGCCCTCTAGTCCCTCAAAATTCATGTCCTTCTCACATACAAAATACATTCACCCCATCCCAACATCCTCCAAAGCCTTAATCATTCCAACATCAACTCTTAAGTCAAAAATAACATCTGGACATCATCAACTAAAAGTCTCAAATCTCATCATCTAATTCATCCAAATCAGTTATGGATGAGACAGGGTATAATTCAACCCGGGGAAAAATTCCTCTCTATCTGTGAACCTATGAAACCAGACCACAAGTTATCTGCTTCCAAAATACAATGGTGGGGCAGGCATAGGATAGATATTCCCATTCCAAAAGGGAGAAACTGGAATGAAAAAAGAGATCATGGATCCCAAGTCTGAAGCCTAGCAGGGAAAATTTGATTCAATTTTAAGGCTTGTGAATAATCTCATGGGCTCCATGATCTGTCCTCTGAGCCCACTGGGTGGCAGGCAGCCCGGGGCCAGGAATAACACCCCTCACTATTACCCCTAATGGTCCACTAGCAAAATGTTTGCTACTTGTCTCTGTGACATTGTGCTCTGCTGTTCTAGAGGTCTTAATTCCAAAGGGAGAAATGCTTCCACCAGGAGACACACAGTGATTCCACTGAACTAGAAGTTAAAACTCCCACCCAACCACTTTGGGTCCCTCATGCCCCTGAATCAACTGGCAAACAAGGGAGCTATGGTTTTGGCTGGAGTAACTCATCATGATTACCAAGGGCAAATCTTTGCATTGCCCAATTTTAGTAAGATTCCTGTTAAGTCAGTTTAGCTAGAATCCCCCAACCTCAATATCCGATCACCCTCGATATCTGATCAAATTCTTATCCTCTGCTATACCCCATATAATATTTGATCAGCCTCGCCTGCCTTCAGCAAGAATCTTGTTACATCAGTTTAGTAACAATACCCCTTTTCCCCTGATGTTTCCTCAGTCATTTTCTATCTACTGGCCCTCCTCTGCTCCTGGGTTATATTTATAAATCCCTACTTGTCCATGTTGGATTTGCAACTGAGCCCAGTTCTATACCGAGATATCTTTTCCCCTATTGTAATAGTTCTGAATAAAATCTATTTTCACTGCTTTAACTACTGGCCACCTCTGGTTTTCTTTGACAATTCTGGTGCCACAACTCAGATAAGATCCACAACTTGGGTAAGATCAGATTGATCACTGGACCCCCGACTTCTCACCTCTCAAGTATGCACCTTTGAAGACTTTGTCTTCACTCCTGACTGATTGCGGACCCATTGAGGAGTCTGACTCCTGAGCCAGTCCTCTGGGTGACAGTCCATTGAAGCAAAGTAAGGACAGATTTTTATTCTTTTTTTTTTTTTTTTTTTTTTTGAGACAGAGTCTTGCTCTGTCGTCCAGGCTGGAGTGCAGTGGTACCATATCAGCTCACTGCAACTTTCGCCTCTTGGGTTCAAGTGATTCTCATGATAGAAGGTAGGTTAGAGTTCCAGGTAAGCAGCTGTTATAAGAAGCTAAGTTAGAGTCCCATGCAAGGAAAGGCTGGGTTAGTGATCCTAGGCTTCTCTCTTTGTAAGAGGCTGGGTTCTGGGTCACAGTCCCAAGTTTCTCTATTTATAAGCATAAAAGTACTATTAGTTAAAAAACATGGGAACTTCTCAGTCTACCAAAACACTCCTTTTTGAACCCCTGCTGGCTATATGCTCCACCAACTCTACCTGTTTCCTGTCTTGTTAGCATGATTTTACTAAGGATAATTTGGAACTTCAAGGGCTTCCTTGGGAAACTTTACACCTCCCCAAACAGTCTCCTCCAAGACCTCTCCCTTCCCACTGCTTCTGCTCCTCCTTCTTCCTTTTGCCACCTTTGATCTTCCCTTTAGGCTCTCTTGATATAAGCAGCCCTTCAATCAATTCCCAGGCTTGAGCCTATTTGCAGACTCAGACCCAGAACCCTGTGAATGAAGGGGAAACCAGGTTTCCTTAGGGAAAGACCCTGGCACACTGCCAAAAACTTATACTCTTAAATCTTTCTCCTAGTGTTCTCCAAAGGGACCTGTGGCCTTTGATCAAGATAACTATGTATTGGGAAAAAGGAATAATTAGACATTTTGGGAATTACTGGACACTGGCTCTGAACTGCCACTAATTCCAGGAGACCCCAATCACCACTATGGTCCACCAGCAGCAGGAGCTTACGGAAGTATAGTGGTTAATGGACTTTTAGTTGAGGTCCATCTCACAGTGCGTCCAGTGGGTCCCCAAACTTATCCTGTGGTTATTTCCCCAGTTTCTGAATACATAATTGGAAGGGACATATTCAGCAACTGGCAGAATCCCCACATTCATTCTCTGACCTGTGGAATGAGGGCTACTGTGGTGGGGAAGGCCAAGTGGAAGTCACTGGAGCTGCTTCTACCTAGGAAAATAGTAAACCAAAAGCAATACTGCATTCCAGGAGGGACTGTGGAAATCAGTGCTACCATCAGGGATATAAGGGATGCAGGGATAGTGATTCCCACTACATCCTCATTCACCTTGCTATCTGACCTGTGCAGAAAACAGATGAATTTTGAAGAATGACAGTAGATTACTGTAAACGTCACCAAGTGGTGACTCTAATTACACTTGCTCTTCGAGATGTGGTTTCATTGCTTGAGCAAATTAACACATTCATTCCCTGGTACCCGGTATGTAGCTATTGATCTAACAAATGCTGTGTGTGTGTGTGTGTGTGTGTGTGTGTGTGTGATACTCATTAGTAAAGACTGCTAGAAGCAGTTTGTTTTCAGCTGGCAAGGCCAGCTATACACTTGTACTTTCCTACCTCAGGGGTATATCAACTCTCCAGACCTATGTCATCATTTAGTCTGCAGGCATCTCGATCACCTTTGCCTTCCACAAGATATCACACTGATTCATGACATTAATGAGATAATGCTGATTGGACCTAGTGAGCAAGAATCAGCAACTACACTAGACTTATGGGTAAGATATTTACATATCAGAGAGTGGGAAATAAATCTGAAAAAAATTTAAGGGCCTTACACCTCAGGGAAATTTCTAGGGGTCCAGTGGTATAGAGCATGTCCAGACATCCCTTCTAAGGCAAAGCACAAGTTATTGTACCTGGCCCCTCCTATAAGTGAAAAAAAAAAAAAAAAGGCACAGTGTCTACTGGGCCTCTTTGGATTTCGGAGGTAACACATTCCTCATGTGGGTAGTGCTACTCTGGCCCATTTAGCAAGTTATCCAAAAAGTAGCTAGTTTTCAGGGGGGCTCAGAACAAGAGAAGACTCTACAACAGATCCAGGCTGCTGTGCAAGCTGCTCTGCCGCCTGGGCTATATGATCCAGCAGATCCAATGGCATTTGAAGTGACAGTGCAGATAGGGATGCTGTTTGGAGCCTCTGACAATCCCCTATAAGTGAACTGCAGTGCAGATCTTTAGGATTTGGAAGCGAAGTCCTGCCATCCTCTAGTAGTAGATAACTACTCTCTTTTTGAGAATTACTTTTCGGCTTGCTATTGGGCCAGAATTTACTCACCCACTGAATTTAAGTATATAAGTTAGTGGAGAAGAAACTGAACAAGGATTCCCTCGGTAACAGCAAGTGAATATGGAAGAGCCCAGTGCTGAACCTCTGACCCACAGTGGGGGGGGGGGTGGAAATGTGGCATAGAGAAGACCCATTCCCCACTGCTGCTCATAACATCCAAGTCCTTCTGATTGAAGCCTAGCCTGTTGATGGTATGAGGCCAGCAGCAGGCTCTGGTGCACTGGGCCTGGGTGTTATTGGGGTCACGTTGCTTGAGAATGTAGCCCAAAGTGGGTAGTAAACTCCATCTAAGGCTAAATACCTGCGCAAAATTGATAGTCAACAAGAACCATAAGGGAAAGTTAACAAGAGCTTTGAAGAGAAAGTTTAAGAGCATGTGAAACTGTTAAAAAGTGTGATATGGTTTGGATCTGTATCCCCTATAAATCTCATGTCAAATTGTAAATCCCAATGTTTGAGATGGGGCCTGGTGGGAAGTGACTGGATCATGGGGGTGGATTTCTCACGAATGGTTTAGCACCATCTCCTTGGTGCTGTTCTCACGATAATGAGTGAGTTCTCATGAGATCTGGTTGTTTAAGCAGCTTTTCTCCCTGCTCACTCTTGCTCTTGCTCCTACCACATAATAAGCTTGCTTCCCTTTTGTCTTCCGCCGTGATTGGAAGCTTCCTGAGGCCTCCCCAGAAGCAGGAGCCGCTATGCTTCCTTTACAGTCTGCAGAACCATGAGGCAATTAAACCTCTTTTCTTTATAAACTACCCAGTCTCAGGTATTTCTTTATAGCAATGTGAGAACGAGTGGACTAATACATGGTGTAACCTCTGATCAGACATGACAACCCGGCAACCTTGATCCTGCCCCCTCAGCCCTGAAAACAAAGAGATGGACTTGTTCTCTGAAACTAAAGAGGCAATGGGTCCCCCGATCTCCCCAGCCTGTGCCTTCAGGGCTTGTGGTGGCAGATACAGCCCTACTAGCCTCTGAACCATCCTCGAAGTCATTCGTCCCTTTTCTTGAAGGATAACACATGTTCACAGTCAAACAGCTTTACCATCACATTTCCTGCTTATAGAATCTCAGAAGTCCAACAGCTTTCCTTCATTTTCTCCTGTCTCTGTCCTCTTCAGTACAACCTGGAAGCATTTCTAGTGAGACAGCTAATTGGATCCACAAGTCACACACCAAATCTCTTTAGTAATTGGTTGTTCAGACATACCCTTGGTGTTCTTTCCAGAGTATACTTTCTAAATTTTTGCCATATGGATAAGCTGAAAATTTTCTACATCTTCAAGTTCTGGTACCTTTTCCCTAACAATTCTTTCTTCAATTTATCTTTTTCTTCTCACATTTTACTATCAGCGGCAAAGAGAAACCAGGCTGTGCTTTCAACACTGCTTGGAAATCTCCTCAGCTAAATATTCAAGTTCATCACTTAACAAGTTTTACTTTTCACCCAACAGAACACAATTCAGGAGGATCAAAGATGGCCGAATAGGAACAGCTCTGGATTACAGTTCCCAGCGAAAATGCAGAGGGTGAGTGATCACTGCATTTCCTAACAAATTTTTAATGCCCACAGACCAGGAGATTCCCAGGCAGAAAAGCGCCACGAGTCTCCAGTACGGCTGTTTCAGCCGGCGCAGTGGGTCTCCACACAAAAACTCACACAAATCCGGGTGCCATTTCAACTGGTGACTGGAATGCCTGAGAGACAGAGTTGCCCATTCAACTGAAAAAAGGGAACTGAAACAGGGAGCCAGGTGATCTGACTTGGCTGGTCCCACCCTTACAAAGACCAGCAATCTGAAATGCTCTGGATTGAGAGTTTCACAGCAAGCACGGCTGGACCTGGGATGGTCTAGCTCTGTGGGGGGAAGGGCATAAGCCATTACTGAGGCAGTCCACCACTATCAAGGCAGTCTGTCATTACTGAGGCAGTTCACCGTTACTGAGGTAGTCTGCCATTACTGAGGGAATTGCCATTATGGAGGCAATCTGCCATTACAGAGAAAGTCTGCCATTACTGAGGCAGACCGTCATTACCAAGGCAGTTCTAACTATACCCCTATAAAGAAAACTGCAAGGAAGTTCACACAGCAGCTGGGCAGAGCTCATGGCAGCTCAGCAGTGCCTCTGCTGGCAGACTGTGACTAGGCTACCTCCTTGCTGGGCAGGGCATCTCTGAAAAAAGGCAGCAGAATGACAGGAACTTATAAATAAAGCCCCACCTTCCTGGGACAGAGCACCTGGGAAAAAAAAGGCAGTTATGAGTTCCACTGCAGCAGACTTAAACGTACCTGCCCAGCAGCTCTGAACAGAACAACAGAGCTCACAGCTCAGCACCTGAGCTCCTATAAGGGACAAATTGTCTCCTCAAGCAGCTCCCTGACCCCCGTATAACCAAAGAGACAACTCATAAAGGAGAGTTCAGGCTGACATCTGGTGGGTATCCTTCTGGGACAAAGATAACAGAAGAAGAAACTGGCAGCAACCCTTACTGTTCTGGAGCCACTGCAGGTGATCCCCAGACAAGCAGAGTCTGGAGTGGACTTCCAACAGTCCTACAGCAGAGGGTCATGACTGTTAGAAGGAAAACTAAGAAACAGAAAGAAATAACTTCATCGGCAATGAAAAGGACATCGACTCAGAGACCCTATCTGAAAATCACCAACCACAAAGATCACAGGTAGATAAATCCACAAAGATGGGAAGAAACCAGTGTAAAAAAGATGAAAATACCCAAAACCAGAATGCCTCACCTCCTCCAAGGGATCATAACTCCTCACCAGCAAGGGAACAAGGCTGGATGGAGAATGAGTCTGATGAATTGACAGAAACAGGCTTCAGAAGGTGGATAATAACAAACTTCTCTGAGCTAAAAGATCATGTTCAAACTCAATGCAAAGAAACTAAGAACCTTGAAAACAGGTTTGACAAAATGCTAATGAGAATAAACAGCTTAGAGAGGAATATAAATGAATTGATGGAGCTGAAAAACACAACACAAGAACTTCATGAAACATACACAAGTTTCAATAGCTGAATCAATCAAGCAGAAGAAAGGATATCAGAGACTGAAGATCAACTCAATGAAATAAAATGAGAAGGCAAGATGAGAGAAAAGAGTAAAAAGGAATGAACAAAGACTCCAAGAAATATGGGATTATGTGAAAAGACCTAATCTACGTTTCATAGGTGTACCTGAATGTGACGGAGAGAATGAATCCAAGCTGGAAAACACTCTTCGATATATTATACAGGAGAACTTCCCCAATCTAGCAAGGCAGGCCAACATTCAAGTCCAAGAAATACAGAGAACACCACAGAGATATCCCTCAAGAAGAGCAACCCCAAGGCACATAATCGTCAGATTCACTAGGGTTAAAATGAAGGAAAAAATGCTAAGGGCAGCCAGAGAGAAAGGTCAGGTTACCCACAGAGGGAAGCCCATCAGACTCACAGCAGATCTCTCAGCAGAAACCCTACAAGCCAGAAGAGGGTGGGGGCCAATATTCAACATCCTTAAAGAAAAGAACTTTCAACCTAGAATTTGATACTCAGCCAAACTAAGCTTCATAAGTGAAGGAGAAATAATATCCTTTATGAACGAGCAGTTGCTCAGAGATTTCAACACCACCAGGCCTGCTTTACAAGAGCTCCTGAAAGAAGCACTAAACACAGAAAGGAACAACCAGTACCAGTCACTCCAAAAACGTACCAAATGGTAAAGAGCACTGACACAATGAAGAAACTGTGTCAACTAGTGGGCAAAACATCCAGCTAGCATCAAAATTGCAGGATCAAATTCACACATAACAATATTAACCTTAAATGTAAATGGGTTAAATGCCCCAATCAAAAGACAAAGACTGGCAAATTGGATAAAAAGTCAAAACCCATCCATGTGCTGTATCCAGAAAACCCATCTCACATGCAAGGATACACACAGGCTCAAAATAAAGGGATGGAGGAAGATCTACCAAGCAAATGGAGAGCAAAAAAATGCAGGAGTTGCAATCCTAGTCTCTGATAAAATAGACTTTAAGCCAACAAAGATCAAAAGAGACAAAGAAGGGCATTACGTAATGGTAAAAGGATCAATGCAACAAGAAGAGCTAACAATCCTAAATATATATGCACCCAATACAGGAGCACCCAGATACATAAAGCAAGTTCTTAACAACTCACAAAGAGACTTAGACTCCCACACAATAATAGTGGGAGACTTTAACACTCCACTGTCAATATTAGACAGATCAACGACACAGAAAATTAACAAGGATATCCAGTACTTGAACTCAGACCTGGACCAAGCAAACCTAATAGACATTTACAGAACTCTTCACCCCAAATCCACAGAATATACATTCTTCTCAGCACCACATCGCACCTACTCTAAAATTGACCACATAATTGGAAGTAAATCACTCCTCAGCAAATGCAAAAGAATGGAAATCATAATAAACAGTTTCTCAGACCATAGTGCAACCAAATTAGAACCCAAAATTCAGAAACTAACTCAGAACTGCACAACTTCATGCAAACTGAACTGGCTCTTGAATGCTGACTGGATAAGCAATGAAATGAAGGCAGAAATAAAGATGTCCTTCAAAACCAATGAGAACAAAGACACAATGTACCAGAATCTCTGGGATACATTTACAGCAGTGTCTAGAGGGAAATTTATAGCAATAAATGCCCACCAGAGAAGTGAGGAAAGATCTAAAATCGACACCCTGTCATCAAAATTGAAAGAGCTAGAGGAGCAAGATCAAAAAAACTCAAAACCTAGCAGAAGACAAGAAATAACTAAGATCAGAGCAGAACTGAAGGAGATAGAGATACAAAAAAATCCTTCAAAAAAATCAATAAATCCAGGAGTTGATTTTTTGAAAAGATCAACAAAACAGGCAGACCACTAGCCAGATTAATAAAAAAGAAAAGGGAGAAGAATCAAATAGATGTAATAAAAAACGATAAAGGGGATATCACCACTGACTCCACAGAAATACAAACTACAATCAGAGATTACTACAAACAACTTTATGCACATAAATCAGTAAGCCTGGAAGAAATGGATAAATTCCTGGACACTTGCACCCTCACAAGCCTAAACCAGGAACAAGTTGAAACCTTAAACAGATCAATAACAAGGGCTGAAGTTGAAGCAGCAATTAATAGCCTACCAACCGAAAAAAGTCTAGGTCCAGACAGGTTCACAGCTGAATTCTACCAGACGTACAAAGAGGAGCTGGTACCATTCCTCCTGAAACTATTCCAAACAATACAAGAAGAGGGAAGCCTTCCCAAATCATTTTATGAGACCAACATCATCCTGATACCAAAACCTGGTAGAGATTCAACAAAAAAAGAAAACTTCAGGCCAATAACCATGATGAACATAGATGCAAAAATTTTCAATAAAATACTGGCAAACCGACTGCAACAGCACATCGAAAAGCTTATCCATCACAATCAATTAGGCTTCATCCTGGGGATGCAAGGCTGGTTCAACATATGCAAGTCTATAAACGTAATCCACCACATAAACAGAACCAAAGACAAAAACCACATGATTATCTCAATAGATGCACAGAAGGCCTTCGACAAAATTCAACAGAGCTTTATGCTAAAAACCCTCAATAAACTAGGTATTGATGGAACATATCTCAAAGTAATAAAAGCTATTTACGACAAATCTACAGCCAATATCATACCGAACGGGCAAAAACTGGAAGCATTCCCTTTGAAATCCGGCACTAAACAAGGATGCCCTCTGTCACCACTCCTATTCAATATAGTATTGGAAGTTCTAGCTAGAGCAATCAGACAAGAAAAAAAAAAATAAAGGGTATTCAATTAGGAAAAGAGGAAGTCAAATTGTCTCTATTTGCAGATGACATGATTGTATATTTACAAGACCCTATCATCTCAGCCCCAAATCTCCTGAAACTGATAAGCAACTTCAGCAAAGTCTCAGGATACAAAATCAATGTGCAGAAATCACAAGCATTTCTATACACCAATAACAGACTAACAGAGAGCCAAATCATGAGTGAACTCCCATTCACAATTGCTACAAAGAGTATAAAATACCTAGGAATACAACTAACAAAGGATGTGAAGGACCTCTTCAAGGAGAACTACAAACCACTGCTCAAGGAAATGAGAGGACACAAACAGATGGAAAAACATTTCATGCTCATGGTTAGGAAGAATCGATATTGTGAAAATGGCCATACTGCCCAAAGTAATTTACAGATTCAATGCTATCCCCATCAAGCTACCAATGACCTTCTTCACAGAACTGGAAAAAACCACCTTAAACTTCATATGGATCCAAAAGAGAGCCTGCATAGCCAAGTCAATTCTAAGCAAAAGAACAAAGCAGGAGGCATCACGCTACCTAACTTCAAACTATACTACAAGGCTACAGTAATCAAAACAGCATGGTACTGGTACCAAAACAGAGATATAGCCCAATGGAACAGAACAGAGGCCTTGGAGGCAACACCACACATCTACAACCATCTGATCTTTGAGAAACATGACAAAAACAAGCAACAGGGAAATGATTCCCTGTTTAATAAATGGTGTTGGGAAAACTGGCTAGCAGTGTGCAGAAAGCAGAAACTGGACCTCTTCCTAATACCTTACGCTAAGATTAACTCCAGATGGATTAAACACTTAAACATAAGACCTAACACCATAAAAACCTTAGAAGAAAACATAGGCGAAACCATTCAGGACATAGACATAGGCAAGGACTTCATGACTAAAACACCAAAAGCATTGGCAACAAAAGCCAAAATAGACAAATGGGATCTAATTAAACTCCAGAGCTTCTGCACAGCAAAAGAAACAATCATTAGAGTGAACTGGCAACCAACAGAATGGGAAAAAATTTTTGCAATCTACCCATCTGACAAAGGACTTATATCCAAATCTACAAAGAACTAAAACAG